>WNWK01005794.1:45000-114704 GCA_009830355.1 Cherax destructor | reverse complement strand
CCGAAGGTGGCAGTTCTCGGCAGTCAAACGTTAAACGAGCTATATTGCAAGGATAACGTCTTCGCTTATTGGCTGGGAGGACAAAAGTGTCAACTTTAAGGATAGGGAGTTCTTGAGCTCAAGCTGCTCGAAAATGTCATCACCACATGTCTGGAAATTTCGTTGGACAATGGTGTGGGGCAAAATGACAGAACCACAACAAGAATTGAGGGAATGGTGCTTGTCAATAGTAACAGGTGTATTGTCAATGGTCGTAAGAAGAGAAAGATCACGAGCTTGGCCAGCATTCTGGACCGTGATGATGCAGTGCCGCTCTTGAGAGCGTGAAATGAGATGTTTTGACCAACATGGCGTAGTAGAGCCTTACCAATACTATGGTCTGAAAGATAGGTATTAGGAGAAGTTGGACGAAGAGTAAAAACTTTGTCCATTGAGTAATTTGAAACAGAGAGTTTAAGGGGAGTGAGTGACGAGCTGGTCGTTTCTGCGATGAACGAGAAGGGAGTGTCGAATCGTCATGTGTGGGTCTTGGTCGTTTTGTGTGGGACCGGGGTGGTCCGATGGGAGACGGGCAGCGGTTCGAAATTGCCGCACCGTCGAGGAGAAGCCGGAATCAAGGTCAGAGAAGAGCGAAGGTCAGACGTATCGAAAGGGCCAGTCGGGACCCTGGTACCTGAAGCAGGTGACGAACCAGCACCAGCAAGAGGTACAGGGGCATGAGAGGTGTCCAAAGAGTCATCCGTTAACGAGGCAGGGTCAGTACTGGGTGCGGTATCAGGAAGGGGCCCGGGGTAGTGGGTTCATGGATTGGGTCAGCCATGGTTAGGTTACTTCTTTCTTTTTATTTTTAAGAAAAAAAGAAAGAAGAAAAGAAAATAAAAATAAAAAAAGAATAAAAAAAGGGGAACGTGGAGGAATAGGTCCTAGGAGGAATGAAAGGGAGCGCAAATCCCCTCCGTGCCCAAGAGGACCTCAACACCGCAAGTAGTGCAGATGCTGCATGGAACCCGTGCCATACCCTACCCTTCACGCCAGTAAACCAGCAATCCGGGATAGCACCTCACATCCACCGAGCCATCTCGGTGGACAAAGAGAGGGCGGCCGGATATCCGCCACAAAGCATACCGCCGGCACCACCCCGGAATCCGAAAGGTGGCCTCCAGAGATACACCCGTCGCCCGAAAGATACCCAAAGCCACCCCGGGTGACCGGAGAGGGATCGGGACATCCCCAGGCGATCCAGATTCCACGGCAAACTACACCACCGCCAAGGACCTCAACGGAATGGGATGGACTACGATACCCTTCCCCCTACCTAGGAACTAGAATGCCTGAGGAGAGAAGCTCCCAGGGTAAAACTGGGAAGGAAATAAGGGAGGGATGAGGAGGAGGAGGAGGAAAGGGAAAGGGAGGATGGGGAGATGGGAAAGGGAGGGGGATTGGGGGTATTAGTTCGGTCTGAGGAAGAAGACCAAAAGGTCCAATTCCTCAGACCGATAGCCTCTTTACCACGTCAAGGAGCCCCCCTTAAAGAGGAGGTTCTAGTGAAAGGTTCTTAAATTGGAGATATCCTTCCTTGGATCAAACCTGATTACTTTCCATTCTAATGTGGTGCAACACCTCCATAGATTTCAGTGCCTCTTATGAATGAAGCAGCTTTTACGCTATTTCCACACATTAAAAGCATCTTTGTTTCATAAATTCAACCATTACAATAACTGTCATCTTCAATCAGTTTCTGTAAAGAGCTGTTGGTTCTAATTGTTTTTGTTTTTTTCAAAATACTTTATTTAACTGGGTTTAAAAGCGTGTACACTGAGGATCATTATGGCTGCATGACCCTACAAGGGATCCTTTATGCAGGCAAGAGGCTCTAGTTCCATTATTATAATCATGGAGTGCTAAACCTGTAGGATTATACAGCTTCTGTGGAGGGGAAAAATGGAAGGTATTCAGGGTTAATTCAGGGAACTGAAGTACAGATCCAATTCCCCAGATTAACAGCCCCTCACCAGCACTAAAATGATGTCAAAATAAATTTTCACATTAATTAAACAATCATTGAGTTTTCTTCTATTTTCTAATCAGTTCTCGGTATAACAGAACCACAGAGAGACTCCTTGATTTTAAGCAGAAGAGAGCTATTGCTCGCCGTGTCATACGTGACGCTAAACGTACTTGCTGGCGAGATTACGTTTCTACTGTCACTTCGGCTTCCTCGATGAGTGCAGTCTGGAAGAAAGTGCGGAAATTAAGTGGTAAATTCTTCCCCGACCCGGCTCCTGTTCTTCAGGTTGCCGGTATCGATATAGCACACCCTCTTGCCGTTGCCACTGAAATTGGTAATAATCTGGTCCGCATTTCTCAGGGGCTCCATCTATGCCCCTCGTTCCTTTCTTCTAAGTCTGCCAGCGAGTTAAAGCCCTTAGATTTTTCTTCTCTTAGAGAAGAATCTTATAATGTGCCTTTTACCCTTCAAGAACTGGAGGCAACACACACTGCTTGCCGATCATCGGCAGCTGGGCCAGACGGCATACATATTCGTATGCTACAGCATTTACATCAGTCTGCTCTTACTGTCCTCTTACGACTCTATAATCTTATATGATCGCAAGGAGTTCTTCCCCAGCTGTGGAAGTCTGCTATTGTTCTCCCTTTTCGCAAACCGGGTACTACGGGACATGATTCCTCCCACTACCGTCCCATCGCTCTTACCAGTGCAGTTTGCAAGGTGATGGAACGTCTAGTTAATAGAAATTTGATGTGGTATTTAGAGACGCACAATAGTCTCTCCCCTAGTCAATATGGCTTTCATAAAGGCCGTTCTGCCATTGACCCCTTGCTGCGCTTGGATACATATTCGTAATGCCTTCGCTAATAACCACTCGGTTATCGCCATCTTTTTCGACCTTGAGAAGGCTTATGACAACTTGGAGATATATCATCTTGGCCCAGGCCCACTCCTTAGGCCTCCAAGGCAACCTACCATTCTTTCTTAAGGCCTTCTTAACTGACAGATATTTCCGTGTCCGGGTTAGTAATGAGCTTTCTCCGGAATTTGTCCAAGCTGAAGGTGTCCCCCAGGGTTGTGTTCTGAGCACAACACTCTTTCTCCTTGCTATAAATAATCTGGCATCTGTTCTCCCATCCAATATTTGGTCATCGCTCTATGTAGATGACTTTGCTATAGCTTGTGCAGGTGCTGACTGTCACCTCATTGCAGTTTCCCTCCAGCATGCCATCAACCGGGTTTCTGATTGGGCCACCACTCACGGGTTTAAATTTTCTAGTGGCAAAACTCATCAAATTACGTTTACTAGACGTTCAGTGGTCTTTGATCATCCATTGTACCTATACGGCTCACGTATTCCAGAACGTGATAGTCAGGTTTCTTGGCCTCCTGTTTGACCGTCGATTGTCCTGGAAACCTCATATTACCTCTCTTAAGGCAACTTGTCACAGCCGGCTGAACCTCCTTAAAACCCTCGCACATCTTTCATGGGGGCTGATCGTAGAACTCTCTTTCGTCTACATTCAGCCATAATTTTATCAAAACTCGATTATGGTGACCAGATATATTCGGCGGCCTCCCCTGCTACTCTTTCCATCCTTAATCCCATCCATCACCAGGGATTACGCTTATGCCTTGGTGCATTTCGTTCTTCCCTGGTTGAGAGCCTCTATGTAGAAGCGAACATTCCATCATTGTCCGATCGTCGTGATGCACATTGCATGTGCTATTATGTTCGCTCTCATGACCACCTCAATCCTTCCATGTATAGGATTGTTACAGATGTTAGTAGACGCTCTTTATTTGTTCGTCGCCCCTGCTTACTTCGTCCCTTTTCTCTTCGTCTACATTCACTCCTGTCTTCCCTTCAGCTACCACCTCTATATGTTCATGTGACATCTCTCTTTCCCCTACCCCCTTGGGAAGGTCCTGCTACTCCGTGTCTGTTCTATTCCTCTACCTTGCGCGAAAGCTCGCCTACCTACGGCGGCTTCTCGCTCTTTTTTTCTAGACCACTTCCGTTCTCATTCCCATGCCATCGCAGTGTACACCGATGGTTCAAAGTCGTCTGACAGCGTCGGATTCGCAGCAGTTTCCGGACAGCGTCGTGCGAGGGCATCTATTACCCTTGGCTAGCATATTTACGGCTGAATTGTATGCCATTCTTGTGGCACTTATCCGTATTGCATCTATGCCTGTATCGCCATTTGTGGTCGTTTCAGACTACCTTAGTGCTTTACAGGCTATCCGTAAAATTGTTACACCTCACCCCCTAGTTCTTCGTATCCAACTTTGGTTATGCCGTATCTCTAGCAAGCACAAAGATATTGTTTTTTGTTGGGTCCCTGGTCATGTTGACGTACAGGGCAATGAACAGGCAGACACTGCTGTGCGGTCAGCAGTACATGACCTTCCAGTTTCATACCCACCTTCGCACCCGTTGGCAACAACGCTGGTCTGACCTGCTAAATAACAAGCTTCATTCTATTAAACCAAGTACAGTGGTCCCTCGGTTTTCGCCGAAAATTCGTTTCAGAATGCTGCTCAAGTGCCATTACCGAACAAATTTACTTCCTTAAGAAATAATGTCACATAGGTTAGTCTATTTCAGACCCCCAAAAATACACTTGCAACAGCACTTACGAAAATACACTTACATAAATGTTCAAGTTTGGAGATGCACGAAAACCGAGGGACCACTGTATAGGTTTCTGGCCTTCTTGTCACCAAAGTCGAGGTTGGGAGACGACACTCTCCCGTCTTCGCATTGGCCACACTCGTCTTACACACGGGTATCTCATGGAGAGGCTCCCTGCCCCTCTCTGTGAGCATTGTCAGGTTCCAGTGTCTGTTCGACATATTCTGTTGGACTGTCCACTTTATCAACGAGCACGCAGAATTTACCTCCAACGGTGTCTTCGCTCTGCGGCTCTTTCTTTACCTTCCCTTCTTGCTGATGGACCCTCCTTTAATCCTGACTCTCTCGTTGACTTTTTGACAGAAACTGACTTACTACACAAACTCTGAAGATTATACCTCTAGCACCTCCCTCTATCCCAGCACTATCCACTGTCCTGCTACACTCCATACCCTACTAATCATCCATCTCTCGCTTACAATCTATTCGCCCTGCATCCTGTCCTGCCCTGCCGCGCTGTATAACCCTTGTGGTTTAGCGCTTCTTTTGATTATAATAATAATAATCTAAACAGTTCTTTTTCTTAATGTTCCTTTCATTTCCATGAAGTGGAAAAGAATCCTTCCTCAAGCCAAGCATGTCATAAAAGGCAACTAAAATGCTGGAAGCAAGGGGCTAGTAACCCCTTTTTTCCCCAATAAGTCTGTCGTCTCCCACCAAGGCAGGGTGACCCAAAAAGAAAGAAAAAATCCCCAAAAAGAAAATACTTTCATCATTCAACACTTTCACCACACATACATAATCACTGTCTTTGCAGAGGCGCTCAGATACGACAGCTGAGAATAAGTCCCTCCCAGCTGTCACTATCCCAGACCCCTCCTTTAAAGTGCAGGCATTGTACTTCCCATTTCCAGGACTCAAGTCCAACTAAATCAATTAACTGGTTTCCCTGAATCCCTTCACAAAATGTTACCCTGCTCACACTCCAACGGCTCGTCAGGTCCCAAAAACCATTCGTCTCCATTTACTCCTATCTAACATGCTCACACATGCTTGCTGGAAGTCCAAGCCCCTCGCCCACAAAACCACCTTTATCCCCTCCCTCCAACCTTTTCTAGGACGACCCCAACCCCGCCTTCCTTCCCCTACAGATTTATACGCTCTCCAAGTCATTCTACTTTGATCCATTCTCTAAATGACCAAACCACCTCAACAACCCCTCTTCAGCCCTCTGACAAATACTTTTAGTAACTCAACACCTTCTCCTAATTTCCACATTCCGAATTTTCTGCATAATATTTACACCACACATTGCCCTTAGACAGGACATCTTCACTGCCTCCTCCTTGCTGCAGCATTTGCAACCCATGCTTCACACCCATATAAGAGTGTTGGTACCACTATACTTTCGTACATTCCCTTCTTTGCCCATGGATAACGTTTTTTGTCTCCACAGATACCTCAACGCACCACTCGCCTTTTTTCCTTCATCAATTCTATGGTTAACCTCATCCTTCATAAACCCATCCGCTGACACGTCAACTCCCAAATATCTGAAAACATTTACTTCTTCCATAATCCCTCTCTCCAATGTGATATCCAATTTTTCTTTATTTAAATCGTTTGATACCCTCATCACCTTACTCTTATCTATGTTCACTTTCAACTTTCTACCTTTACACACCCTCCCAAACTCATCCACTAACCTTTGCAACTTTTCTTTAGAATCTCCCATAAGCACAGTATCATCAGCAAAAAGTAACTGTGTCAACTCCCATTTTGAAAATGTAACACTGCAGATACATAATTATAAAAGCTCTAGGACTATTTCTTTTTTAATTGCATACAGCATATTTATTTATTTTGAAATGTATTTGGTTTGCCTTTAGACAAGATGACTTCTACAACCTCAGGCATGCTTACAATACATCATTTTATATATAACAAAATACAGATAGTTATTTGCATTTTTCAATTTAAATTGGAAAGCTGAAAAATACTGGAATGTTCAGAATTTCCTGCTGAAATTTTATCAATGCCCCTGCTAAATATAATACTACAGAGGCTAACACACTAGTATTGTTAGTTATAAAATATAAACCTAGTAATGTTATCTACACTGGCTTAGTTAAAGTTAAAGCATTAAAAAATACAGTACATTGATAAATAATGGTAAGATACACTTTTTCTTCAATGAACTGTAATGTGAATATCCTAAGAGTGAACAGATGGCACATACATAATGTAGATAACCATATTTTGCTGTAAATAAATTGTCAAGTCTAACATTGACAATCATATTAATGCAAAACACAATTGCATATGACTTAATTTTACTATGAATTGTAAGCAATGCAAATGTAAACACATTGGCTCCATACCAAAAATGTTTATTTTTCTATGGCATCTATAAACTTTTCCAGCACTGTGAAAGGAGATGACAACAGAATCTTCCATAATCTATCTCTTAACCATTTCTGTAAATAAGTGAAACTCACAGAATATGCAAAGCTGAAAATACAATGTCTGTGTATGAATATATGTTCGTATATACGTATATGAATGTACAGTACATATGTATATACATGTACAGTGGTACCCCGAGTTTCGTACAGCTCCCAACTCTAACAATTATGTAAGTGTATTATTTTAAGTGCTTTTGTAAGTGTATTTTTGGGGATCTGAAATGAACTAATCTAATTTACATTATTCCTTATGGGAAAAATTCGTTCGGTAACGGCACTCGAACAGCCTTCTGGAACGAATTATGGCCAAAACTTGGGGTACCACTGTACAGTGGGCCCCTGGTTTACGTTATTAATTCGTTCCAGAATGCTGTTAAAGTACCGTTACCAAACGAATTTGTTCCCATAAGGAATAATGTAAATTAGATTAGTCCATTTCAGATCCCCAAAAATACACTTACAAAAGAACTTACAAAAATACACTTACATAATTGCTTGAGTTTGGAGCTGTACATAAACCGGGTGTCCACTGTATATGTATGTCCCATATTTTCTGGCATATGAGGTACACGAGCATATGAGATGATGTTTCCAAGCAGTTGTAATGTAACGTTAGGAAACAACTCAAAAGCGAAACCCAAAGCTTACCCTCAACCCTGACCTTGAGTATATAAGGCAAAGGGTGATCTTCCAAGACTTTGTGAGAAAAATAACATGCCTTACATGCCAGAAAATACAGTATATATTTGTATGCATATATATGAATGTATGTATGTGTGTGCTCACCTATTTGTGGTTGCAGGGGTCGAGACTCAGCTCCTGGCCCCGTCTCTTCACAGATCTCTACTAAAACCTCTCTATCCCTGCTCCATGAGCATTATCATACCTCATCTTAAAGCTATGTATGTTTCCAGCCTCCACTACCTCACTTGCCAGACTATTCCACTTCCCGACAACTCTGTGACTGAAGAAACACTGCCTGTACTCACCTAATTGTGGTTGCAGGGGTCGAGACTGAGCTCCTGGCCCCGCCTCTTCGCTGTCCGCTACTGGGTCTCTGCTCTCCCTGCTCCATGAGCTTTATCATACCTCGTCTTAAAAGTATGTATGGTTCCTGCCTCCACTATATCTTTCTCTAGACTATTCCACTTCCTGACTACTCTGTGGCTGAAGAAATGCTTCCTAACATCCCTTTGACTCATCTGAGTCTTCAGCTTCCAGTTGTGTCCCCTTGTTTCTGTGTTCCCTCTCTGGAACATCCTGTCACTGTCTACCTTGTCGATTCCCCGCAGTATTTTGTATGTCGTTATCATGTCTCCTCTGACCCTTCTTTCCTCCAGTGTTGTTAGTCCTATTTCCCTCAACCTTTCTTCATAGGACAGACCCCTGAGTTCTGGAACTAACCTTGTCGCGAACCTTTGCACTTTCTCTAGTTTCTTTACGTGCTTGACCAGGTGTGGGTTCCAGACTGGTGCTGCATATTCTAGTATGGGCCTGACGTACACGGTGTACAGTGTCTTGAACGATTCCTTGTTAAGGTAACGGAACGCTAATCTTAGGTTTGCCAGTCGCCCATATGCTGCCGCAGTTATCTGGTTGATGTGTGCCTCCGGAGACGTGCTTGGCGTTATACTCATCCCAAGGTCTTTCTCCTTTGCCGAGGTTTGTAGCCTTTGTCCGCCTAGCCTGTACTCTGTCAGCGGTCTTCTTTGCCCTTCTCCGATCTTCATGACTTTGCATTTGGTGGGATTGAATTCGAGAAGCCAGTTGCTAGACCAGATGTGTGTGTGTGTGTGTGTGTATGGGGTGTGTGTGTGTGTGGGGTGTGTGTGTGTGGTGTGTGTGGTGTGTGTGTGGTGTGTGTGTGGTGTGTGTGGGGTGTGTGTGGGGTGTGTGTGGGGTGTGTGTGGGGTGTGTGGGGTGTGTGTGGGGTGTGTGGGGGTGTGGGGGGGTGTGTGTGTCTACCTGGAGAGAATTCCAGGGGTCAACGCCCCCGTGGCCCAGTCTGTGACCAGGCCTACTGTTGGACCAGAGCCTGATCAACCAGGCTGTTACTGCTGGCCGCACGCAGTCCAACGTACGAACCACAGCCTGGCTGGTCAGGTACCGACTTTAGGTGCCTGTCCAGTGCCTGCTTGAAGACAGCCAGGGGTTTGTTGGTAATCCCCCTGATGTATGCTGGGAGGCAGTTGAACAATCTTGGGCCCCTGACACTTAATTGTGTTGTCCCTCAACGTGCTAGTGGCACCCCTGCTCTTCATTGAGGGGATGTTACATCGCCTGCCGAGTCTTTTGCTATCGTATGGAGTGATTTTTGTGTGCAAGTTTGGTACTAAGCCCTCGAGAATTTTCTGTGTATATAATAATGTATCTCTCCCGCCTACGTTCTAGGGAGTACAGGTTTAGGAACTTCAAGCGTTCCCAGTAATTGAGGTGGTTTATCGCAGTTATGCGTGCGGTGAAGGTTCTCTGCACATTTTCAAGGTCAGCAATTTCACCCGCCTTGAAAGGTGCAGTTAGTGTGCAGCAATATTCCAGCCTAGATAGAACAAGCGATCTGTAAAGTGTCAACATGGGCTTGGCATCCCTGGTTTTGAAGGTTCTCATTATCCATCTTGTCATTTTTCGAGCAGATGCAATTGCTACTTTGTTATGGTCCTTGAAGGTGAGATCCTTTGACATGATCACTCCCAGGTCTTTGACATTAGTTTTTCGCTCTATTTTGTGGTAGGAGTTAGTTTTGTACTCCGATGAGATTTTAATTTCTTCACGTTTTCCGTATCTGAGTAATTGAAATTTCTCATCATTGAACTTCATATTGTTTTCTGCAGCCCATTTAAAGATTTGGTTTATGTCTGCTTGGAGTCTTGCAGTGTCTTCAACGGTGGACACTCATACAGATTCGGGTGTCATCTGTGTGTGGGGTGTGTGTGTGTGTGGGGTGTGTGTGTGTGTGGGGTGTGTGTGTGGGGTGTGTGGGGTGTGTGTGTGGGGTGTGTGTGTGTGGGGTGTGTGTGTGTGGGGTGTGTGGGGTGTGTGTGTGTGTGGGGTGTGTGTGTGTGTGTGGGGTGTGTGTGTGTGTGTGTGGGGTGTGTGTGTGTGTGTGTGGGTGTGTGTGTGTGTGTGGGGTGTGTGTGTGTGTGTGTGGGGTGTGTGTGTGTGTGGGGTGTGTGTGTGTGTGGGTGTGTGTGTGTGTGGGTGTGTGTGTGTGTGGGGTGTGGGGTGTGTGTGTGTGGGGTGTGTGTGTGTGGGGTGTGTGTGTGGGGTGTGTGTGTGTGTGTGTGTGTGTGTGTGTGGTGTGTGTGTGTGTGTGGGGGTGTGTGTGTGTGTGTGTGTGGGGGGTGTGTGTGTGTGGGGGTGTGTGTGTGTGGGGTGTGTGTGTGTGTGTGGGGTGTGTGTGTGTGTGTGGGGTGTGTGTGTGTGTGTGGGGTGTGTGTGTGTGTGTGTGGGGTGTGTGTGTGTGTGTGTGTGTGTGTGGGTGTGGGTGTGTGTGTGTGTGTGGGGTGGTGTGTGTGGTGTGTGTGTGTGGGGTGTGGTGTGTGGGGTGTGTGTGGGTGTGTGTGGGGTGTGGGGTGGGGGTGTGGTGTGTGGGGTGTGGGTGTGTGAGGTGTGGGTGTGTGTGTGGGTGTGTGGGTGTGGGTGTGTGGTGTGGGTGTGGTGTGTGTGGGTGTGTGGGTGTGGTGGGTGGGTGTGTGTGTGGGTGGTGTGGGTGTGGTGTGTGGGTGGGGTGTGGGTGTGGTGGGTGGGTGTGTGTTTGGGTGCGTGTGTGGGTGGGTGTGGGGGTGTGTGTGGGGGTGTGGGGGTGTGTGTGGGGGTGTGGGTGTGTACGTACACACATACGTACTTGCCTATATGTGGTTGCTGGGGTTAAGTCCTAGCTCCTGGCCATATCTGCCACTTGCCAGATTCACTCCCTCCTACCCTCATGGGCACTATCATACCTGCTCTGAAAACTATGTATGAAACCTGCCTTCACTACTTTGAGATCATTCCACTTCCCAACCACTCCAAGACCGAAGAAATACTTCCCAACATCCCTGTGGCTCATCGCTGTCTAATTTTCAGGTGTCCTGGAGTGCCTGTTTCTTGTCTCTCAAACAGTCTGTCCCTGTCAAACCTATTAATTCCTCTGAGTATTTTGTATGTTATCATGTCTCTCCTGGTCCTTGTGCTCTCCAATATTAGAGTCAATTCCTAGCCTCTCCTCATAGCTCATATCTATTAGTTCTGGAACAAGCCTCTTGCATACTTCAGCACTTTCTCTAGTTTCTTAACATGCTTTTCAGGTGCGGATTTCCACGCTGGTGAAGCATATTTAAAGATGGACCTGACATATGTTACATAACAAGGCCAGAATGACTGTTGAGATGCCTGAAGGTTACTCTTAATTTGCTGGACAAGCACTGGCTCATCTGGCAAATAGTTCCTAATTTTTCATAGACCCATATACTGACAAGGCCATTCCCAAATATCTCAGTACATCCACTTAATCCACACTCCTTCCCTCCAATTGAATATTCAACTATCATTGCCTAAACTTTTTGTTACCCCTCATCACCTTATTCTTTTATATGTTCACTTTTAATTTCCTCCTTTTACATACCCTTCAAATTCATCAATCAGTCTTTACAATTTGTCATCAGAATCCCACGTAAGAACTGTGTCATCAGCAAAGTGCAACTGTGATAACTCCCATTTTGTATCAGGGCCAACATCTTTTAATCCCACACCTCTTCTCAACACCCTGGCATTCACTTCTACAAAATCGTGTATAATTATGTTAATAACGGTTACATCATGAATTCCTATCTAAGTCTTACTTTTACTGGGAAATAGCCCCACCTCCCTCTTACATATCTTAACCCGAGTCTCACTCTGCACAAAAACTCTGAACTGTTATTAGTAACCTACCTCCTATTCCATACATTTGAAATACCATATGCCACATGGCTTCCATGCCTGCTATGTCTTGTCTAAATCCATAAATGCAACAAACAGCTTTTTACCCTTAAGTACTGCTCACTTAGTATATGCTCTAATGTAGAACACTTGATCTACACATTTCCTACCCTTAATAAATCTTCCCTGCTCCTCTATCCTTCTTACATACATATGCAATAAACCTTCGTTTTAAAGGACCTCAATTTAATGGATTTTGGAAATAGAGGACAAAACTGCAGTGCTGGTTATTCAGAAACAATGGACAAAGTCTGTTGGTACATCATGACAAGCCAGTTTCAGGTCAATCCACCACACTTGTCAATAATTATAACCCTGTTTCTCTCTATCAGTGTTATACTGAGGATTTACTGTCATATATAGTAAGGATTTCTGAAGGACATGTGTATTGCATAAATATGTAGGAAACATCAAAACAAAATGTACTACTATTATGCTTTTGGAACATTTAGTGTCCCCCGCCCCCCAAGTCGTGCACAAGGCCACGAATGTGCAAGACACTGCACTTGTGACCACTAATTTATAAATATTCCAAATGCACTTAAAATCAGCTTATTAGGCTTACAAAATTGTACTTACTGTTTCCTGTAGTGACTTCCATGTTCATTCTAATCTGTAGTTTGTAACTTCTTACTAAAGATATTGGCAGCATATTTTTTTTGACAAACAAATAGGCAAGGAGTACATAGAGTGCTTCCATGTTACTGCTGTTTTAATACCTGGTGTGGATTGCTATAATGTAAAAGAAAAATACTATATGCCATGTCCAACTGAATGTCGAACAAAGCATACATTATGAATAATAATAATAATATATAAATAATTTGGGATTTTGTTAGTCTTGAGTGCCTATTCTTTCAATAAATTCATAAGCACTCACATATCAAGGCATAAAGGTGACAACAATGAAAAAATACTTAGGTTTATATTCAAGAGTGACAATATGATCATCAGAATCATAAGCTCAAGAAAAAGAGATGTATTTTCAATTGATATTTAAAAGCATGAACAGATTCCTGACATATCTTTAAGTGGTCCATAGCAAAATGGATATTAAAATAGCACTTAGTAGGTACAATATTCATATTTCTGATGCTGCTTCAAGAACATGAAGGATAAGCAGAAATTTGTATGTATCGCAGTACAGTACTTGCTTCAGCAAATTGGATGATTCAGCAACCTCCAAAATAACATATGCCACTAACATGTGTAACCCAAGACAAACAATTGCATCAAAACATGAGTGTAATTTTATCCAATATTTACTCTTGATGTTTTCTTCTCTAACATTTCTAAAATTGAATGATCATCACAAATTAAAGTATTAATGTTAAGTGCAGGTGCAAATTAATACTAAGTTTTAGACATTATATTATAAATTTTGCAATCTGGCTAATCAAGTATGCAAGCCTGCATGAAATGTTAGTAATAGTTTTAATAATTAAATAATAATTTATTTGTACAGCAAAACAACATAACTTGTCTTGTCAAGCAGACACTTCTGTAATCAAAATATAACCATTGTATATAGTTTTACATATCTAAATTTTTATCATCTTAAGGTGCAACTCTTTATAGACACTTAAAAACATTCATCATCCATGTAAAACATTCACCTTGTATGAAGATAACAAAACAGTTTCACACCAGTGAGAGAGAGATGCAATAGTGTCAGTCATTCAGATGGTTCTTCCTTGATATAAACACCCTGCATATTTCCCATTCTTCCATTAGTTTGTTGTACAGGCAATGCTTGAGGCCCCATAGGTCCAGGAACGACTTGTTCTTGACTTACCTGAGCTGCATACCCCTGAGTGCCATGTTGATTTCCTAGAGCTGAAGGTATCTGTAAGTGAGAGGCTCCCTGATTTATCTGATGTAACTGAGGAGATGGCTGTAGCTCATGCAGTTGCAATGTGAGTTCTGATGGGTCTTGTCCATCCTCTTGTTGCTGTTCTGGCTGCTGCTGATGCATATGTTGTGGATAGTGTTGTTGGTTTGGAAGATGCTGCAGTTGATGGTGGTGTTGCTGACCAGGGTGAAGCTGCTGATGATGTGCTGGTAGCTGTTGTTCTTGAGCTGGAACTTGTTGCCCTGCCGTGGCTTGTGCTCCAATTTGCTCTCCAGACACTTGCATGCTCCCATCTATTGAAGCACTATCACCCGAATTTGAGAATGCGGCAAAGTATCGATCATAGTTAAATGGCCTAGCGCCAGTATGCTTTCTCTGGTGTTGCATGAGACCATCCTTTGAAGTAAAGGCTTCACCACATATGTCACATACATTCTGCCAGTAAGAAGACTCTCCTCCAGAATGTTTCAGTTTGTGGTAATCTAAGCTAGCACGTACTGCAAACATAGCTCCACAATCTTCACATGAAAATGGCCGATCACCAGAGTGCTTCTTTTTATGAATCATTAAGGTATTCATCTTCGTAAATGTTTCACCGCATTCTGTACATGTATAGGGATTTTCTGAGTTATCTTCATCTGTACTGTTTTTAGCACGTTTCTCAGCACTCAAATTATCGCTTAAAGTGTAAGCAGCTTCCCATTCATCACTATCATAGCGTCGCTTGCATACATGCTTACGTTTGTGACGTTGAAGGTTACTGCTGTTCATGAAGGATGAATCACATTCATCACACTTGAAGGGTCTTTCCCCAGTATGTTTTCGGTAATGCATGTCTAATTGACTTTTTTTGGGATATGACACACCACAGATGTGACACTTGAAAACGTTCTTAAATGTATGATCTTTTTTATGCATATCAAGTACAACCTTAAAGGGGAAGTCCTTCCCACAGACATCACACTGGTATAGTGTTGACCCCCCATTATGCTTGCTTGTGGAGGCACCTGTTGTACGTGACATTTTTCCTGTGGTAGACATTTAAACTTGAGAATCAGCATCTAATATTAAATTACTCAGGAAAATGGCTTGTCACATTTCATTCCTGTAAGAAAAAATAAATTTGTTGATAAAGGTAAGAATCGATGTGAACAACAATTATAAAGTTTTTGAATGGTTAAGGATTAAAAAACTGCCATATCCCATCAAGACAGGGTGACCAAAAGAAAATAAATTCACATTACATAACTCTTAATCTGGCTTTTTAGGGAAGTACAGACACTACAGCCCAATATTCACCCACTAAACTTTAGTATCTCATTTTAAAGTGAAGGCAGAGTATACAATATTTCACAAGATACTACCTCACACACACGCCAACAGCACATCAAATCCCAGGGGCCATTCACCTCCACTCATTCCAATTTAATACAATCGCTTATGCCTGCTACCTACTTCTTTCACATTGTAATGTAGTCAATGTTAAACGCGCGCACACACACACACACACACACACACGCATGCACGAACATGTCTTTTTTAACACGTCAGCCCTCTCCCACTGAGGCAGCATGACCCAAAAAAGAAAGAAACACTTTGGCCATCATTCACACATAATCACTGTCTTTGCAGAGGCATACAGATACGACAGTTCAGATGTCACTCCATACAGCAAGTACTATCCCAAACTTCTCCTTTAAAGTGCAGGCATTGTACTTCCCACCTCCAGGACTCAAGTCCGGCTAACCAGTTTCCCCGAATCCCTTCAAAAAATATTACCCTGCTCACACTCCAACAGCTCGTCAAGTCCCAAATACCATTCATCTCCACTCATTCTTTTCTAACATGCTCACACAAGCTTGCTCTATGTCCAAGCCTCCTTGCACACCAAACTTCTTTCACCCCCTCCCTCCATCCTCTCCTAGGATGACCCCTACCCCTCCTTCCATCCACTATAGATTTATACACCCTCCAAGTCATCTTATTTTGCTCCATCCTCTCTAAATGACTAAACCACATCAACAACCCCTCCTCAGCCCTCTGAATAATACTTTTAGTAATTCCACACCACCTTATTTCCACACTACAAATTCTCTGCATAATATTTAAGTCACATACTGCCCTTAGACATGATATCTCCACTGCCTCCAGCCTCCTCCTCACTGCAACATTTATAATCCATGCTTCACACCCATATAGGAGTGTTGGTACCACTATACTCTCATACAGTCCCTTCTTTGCTGCCATGGATAACGTTCTTTGTCTCCACAGATACCTCAATGTAAAACCCACCTTTTTCCCTTCATCAATTCCATGGTTTACTTCATCCTTCATAAACCCATCCACTGACAAGTCTACTCCCAAATATCTGAACACATTCACTTCTTCCATACTTCCTCCCTCAAATCTGATATCCAATTTTTCTTTACTTAACTCATTAAATCACCCAAAAATGTAGATAATTTTTAATGTAACCAAGATGTTGAGTGCAGCACACCTAAACATGTTTATTTCCTCTTGCAATTCTCCAATCCTTGATATAACAACCACATGTTAGGTAAAAGGACACAAGCAATTAATGAGACAATACAGCAACTTTTCACTCTCCAGGAGCTTTATCAAACTAATAAAATAAAAATTAAATTTTTCATTTCTTATCAGCCATACAAACTGGCTACAAATATTTTACATTCAAATTGATATCTTGAATTTGATATTATAGTATAATACAGATTTAACTTTATATAATCCAGATATACAATAATTTGAGACCTGGCCTGGTGGCAAAAGCTCTCGCTTCACACGGTGAGGGTCCGGGTTCGATTCCTGGTGAAGGGGTGAAAACATCAGTCGTGTTTCCTTACACCAGTTGTCTATGTTCACCCATCAGTAAAATGGGTATCTGGGTGTTAGTTGACTGGTGTGGGTTGCATCCTGGGACAAAACTGACCTAATTTGCCCGAAATGCTCAGCATAACAAGGGGCTTTCTATAGTATAGTAGTACATATGTCATTGATGTCAGCTAGGACTGTATACATACTTGTAGTAAATAATATTATTATTATTAGAAGAAAGCCACTAATTATGCAATGCATTTTCAAGCAAACTAATCATAAAGCTACAAGTAGTATGTAAAAAGATCACCATGTTGTATTTAAAATGAGGCATGGATATTCAATCAAAAAGAAATATATTTTGGAATTACAACTACGTACCACTAAAGCTGTTGCTGTACTACTATGCCCTCTGACCTCAAGGCCCCAGTGATCCCTTTGCCTTACACCCACCCTTGGCCTGATCCACAGTGAACTGGGACCTCACTGAAGCTACTGCTCCATACTACACCCACCGCTACTTGTCTTGGTCAACCTGCCGTGTTTCAGTGACCTCTGCAGAAGACTCTGTGGGATTCAGCTTCCCCGCACCCACCACAATCAGCCCTGTTGATCAAATGAATGATAAATTATTAATTTCCAGACAATCACAGAATTTTAGTTACACATCTGGAGCTTTATAAAATAAATTTTTTTGCTACAGCTGCAGTACAGCATTACAAAATTATACCTGATTCCTCAGTGCCTACCCCCACAGTCTCATGCCCATCACCCACGGTGTACATAAGAAAGAACACTGCAGCAGGCCTACTGGCCCATGCGAGGCAGGTCCAAGTCTCCTACCAGCTTAAGCCAATGCCCTAACCTAGTCAGGTCAGGTCACATTCACTTAAGGAAGGAGCACGGCATCTGACCTAGTAGCACAAGCTAGTCAGGTCCAACTTACACCCACCCGCACCCACTTATGTACAGTGGTACCCCGACTTACGATGGTCCCCAAACACACCCTTTTATGTAAGTTGATTTTTTTTAAATGCTTTTGTAAGTGTAATTTTGGGGGTCTAAAAGGACTAGTCTATTTTACATCATTTCTTATGGAGATAAATTCGTTTGGTAATGGCACTTGAACAGCATTCTGGAATGAAAAAATATCGTAAGTCGGGGTACCACTGTATATTTATCTAACCTATTTTTAAAACTACACAATGTTTTAGTCTCTATAACTGTACTTGGAAGTTTGTTCAACTCATCCACAACTCTATTACCAAACCAGTGCTTTCCTATATTCTTCCTGAATCTGAATTTTTCCAACTTAAAGCCATTGCTACGAGTCCTGTCTAGGCTAGATATTTTTAGTACGCTATTTATATCCCCAATATTTATTCCTGTTTTCTATTAATACACCTCAATCATATCCCCCCTAATTCTATGCCTTTCTAGAGAATGCAGATTCAGGGACCTCAGTCTATCCTCATAGGGAAGATTTCTGATACATGGGATCAACTTTGTCATCCTCCTTTGTACGTTTTCCAGAGCATTTAAATCCATTCTGTAATACGGTGACCAAAACTGTGCAGCATAATCTAGATGAGGCCTAACCAAGGATATAGAGAGTTGAAGAACAACCTGAGGACTCCTATTATTTATGCTTCTTGATATGAAGCCAAGGATTCTGTTTGCTTTATTGCGAACACTTATGCACTGTTGTCTTGGTTTTAGATTACTGCTAACCAGAACTCCCAAATCCTTTTCGCAATCAGTAATATTAAGATCTACATTGTTTAGTAGTTATTTTCCTCTCCAATGTCCTATCCAATGTGTTTACCTGGAGAGGGTTTCAGGGGTCAATGCCCCCATGGCTCAGTCTAAGACCAGGCCTCATGGTGGATCAGGGTCTGATCAACCAGGCTGTTACTGCTGGCCGCATGCAAACTGACATACGAACCACAGCCCAGTTAGTCAGGTACAGTACTGACTTTAGGTGCCTGTCCAGTGCCTTCTTGAAGACAGCCAGGGGTCTATTGATAATCCCCCTTATGTATGCTGGAAGGCAGTTGAACAGTCTTGGGCCCCAGACACTTATTGCGTTGTCTCTCAATGTACTCGTGGCACCCCTGCTTTTCATCGGGGGAATGCTGCATCTCCTGCCAAGTCTTTTGTATGCAGGTTTGGCACCAGTCCTTCCAGGACCTTCCAAGTGTATATTATCATGCATCTCTCTCGCCTGCATTCCAGGGAATACAGATCAAGGATCTTCAACCATTCCCAGTAAATTAGGTGCCTTATCATACTTATGTGTGCCGTGAAAGTTCTTTGTACACTCTCCAGATCTGCAATGTCGCCAGCCTTGAAGGGGGCTGTTAGTGTACAGCAGTATTCCAGCCTAGAGAGAACAAGCGATTTGAAGAATATCTTCATGGGTTTGGCGTCCCTAGTTTTGAAGGTTCTCATTATCCATCCTATCATTTTCCTAGCAGAAGAGGTACATACATTGTTGTGGTCTTTGAAGGCAAGATCCTCTGACATTATCACTCCCAGGTCCTTCACATTTCTTTTTCACTCTATTGTATGGCTAGAATTTGTCGTATACCCTGATACATTTTTAATTTCCTCAAGTTTTCCATATCTGAGTAGTTGAAATTTTTCCTTGTTGAACTTCATATTGTTTTGAGTGACCCATTGGAAAATTTGGTTGATGTCTGCTTGGAGTCTTGCGGTGTCTTCAATGGAGGTCACTGCCATGGCAATCAGGGTGTCATCCACAAAAGAAGACACGGAGCTATGGCTTACATCTCTGTCTATAATAATAATAATAATAATAATAATAATAATAATAATTTTATTTTGACATGATACAAGGTTGTACTACATAGTAGTTCTAGGTATACATGAGGTGTCCATGCCAAAAGCCCCTAATATGCTGAGCATTGTAGGCATTCTTAAAATTAATTAACAGTAGACTACATGGTAAAAAAATTTTGGTTGATAATTTACAAAATAAGTATAATTGTGTATTTAAGTTGTGAAATTTGAATATAAGTTGAACATAATAATTTGTTAATTGCAGCAATGCCATTAATTAAATCAGATCAAACAAATTAAAACAATTAGTTGTATTGCAAGTACAGTTTATATGTTCATTAGATAAGTTACACAGAGTACAAGAGTGGATTATTTTATTTGTTAATGCTATAGAAACAGAGTTAGCTCAGTATGCATTATTTATAACAGGTTTTTACATTTAAGTGATTAATCAACTTTGTTGGTAATGTTAAATATTGTGCACTTAGGTTTGGGTGAGAAGGTGGTGTTTTAGCAGCGCTTTGAATTGAGGTACAGGCAGGTTTTCTTTGGCAATTACGGGTAATGAATTCCAAATTTTCGGGCCTTTAATGTGCATTGAGTTTTTGCATAGTGTTAGATGGACACGGGGAACATTGAGGAGTGACCTGCGTCTCGTGTTATGGTCATGTGTCCTGTTAAGGTTGGTAAGGAGAAGTTTGAGTGGTGGGTTAATATTTGAGCTTAGTGTTCTATGTATGTAATAGGCACAGTAAAAAGTATGGATGTCTTGTATGGTGAGTAAGTTTAGATTTTTGAATATTGGTGGAGTTATGTTGTCTGGAGTGTGAATTTGTTATCAATCTAACATTCTAACTATGTCAGAAATGAGGATGAGGAATAGAATGGGAGCGAGTACTGTGCCTTGTGGAACAGAGCTTTTCACCGTGGCTGCCTGGGACTTTACTCTATTTACTATTACTCTTTGTGTTCCATTTATCAGGAAGTTATAGATCCATCTACCAACTTTTCCTGTGTACTCCCACCATTCACACCGACACTCCCCCCAGTCTCATGCCCATCACCCACGGTGTACTCCCACCTCTCACAGTGACCCCCCAGTCTCATGCCTTTCACCCAGTGTATTCCCACCACTCAGTGAATCCCCCAGTCTCATCCATTACCCACAGTAACTCACGCCCACCACCCACAGTGACTCCCACCACACTCACGCCCACCACCCACAGTGACTCCCACCACACTCACGCCCACCACCCACAGTGACTCCCACCACACTCACGCCCACCACCCACAGTGACTCCCACCACACTCACGCCCACCACCCACAGTTACTCCACCCACACTCACGCCCACCACCCACAGTGACTCCCACCACACTCACGCCCACCACCCACAGTGACTCCCACAACACTCATGCCCACCACACACAGTGATGCCCACCACCCACAGTAACTCCCACCACACTCACGGCCACCACCCACAGTGACTCCCACCACACTCACGGCCACCACACAGTGATGTCCACCACCCACAGTAACTCCCACCACACTCATGCCCACCACCCACAGTAACTCCCACCACACTCATGCCCACCACCCACAGTGACTCCCACCACACTCACGCCCACCACCCACAGTGACTCCCACCACACTCACGCCCACCACACAGTGATGTCCACCACCCACAGTAACTCCCACCACACTCATGCCCACCACCCACAGTGACTCCCACCACTCATGCCCACCACCCACAGTGACTCCCACCACACTCACGCCCACCACCCACAGTGACTCCCATCACACTCACGCCCACCACCCACAGTGACTCCCACCACACCACCCACAGTGACTCCCACCACACCACCCACAGTGACTCCCACCACACCACCCACAGTGACTCCCACCACACCACCCACAGTGACTCCCACCACACCACCCACAGTGACTCCCACCACACTCATGCCCACCACCCACAGTGACTCCCACCACACTCATGCCCACCACCCACAGTGACTCCCACCACACTCAAGCCCACCACCCACAGTGACTCCCACCACACTCACGCCCAACACCCACAGTGACTCCCACTACAATCACACCCACTACCCACGGTGACTCACCACACTCAAGCCCACCACCCACGGTGACTCCCACCACACTCACGCCCACCACCCACAGTGACTCACACCACTCATGCCCACCACCCACTGTGACTCACCACACTCAAACCCACCACCCACGGTGACTCCCACCACACTCACGCCCACCACCCACAGTGACTCCCACCACACTCACGCCCACCACCCACAGTGACTCCCACCACACTCACGCCCACCACCCACAGTGACTCCCACCACACTCACGCCCACCACCCACAGTGACTCCCACCACACTCACGCCCACCACCCACGGTGACTCCCACCACACTCACGCCCACCACCCACAGTGACTCACACCACACTCACGCCCACCACCCACGGTGACTCCCACCACCCACAGTGACTCCCACACTCACGCCCACCACCCACAGTGACTCCCACCACACTCACGCCCACCACCCACAGTGACTCCCACCACACTCACGCCCACCACCCACAGTGACTCCCACCACACTCACGCCCACCACCCACAGTAACTCCCACCACACTCACGCCCACCACCCACAGTGACTCCCACCACACTCACGCCCACCACCCACGGTGACTCCCACCACACTCACGCCCACCACCCACGGTGACTCCCACCACACTCACGCCCACCACCCACAGTGACTCCCACCACACTCACGCCCACCACCCACAGTGACTCCCACCACACTCACGCCCACCACCCAGTGACTCCCACCACACTCACGCCCACCACCCACAGTGACTCCCACCACACTCACGCCCACCACCCACGGTGACTCGCACTGTTTGTGGTGCCACTAGAATTTTGAGGATTCATAGCCAAATTCTGTGGCCGGAATGAAGACTACATTCAATGAGATTATAAGAAATGCGATTTTGAACTGATTCGCACTCCTCTCAGGATATATTACCATTAATATGAGTGCTTGTAACTTGTACCCCGAGCAGGGCATGAATGACCAGTCTTACCTGATTATCATAGTTCAGAGGCGGTTTTGAGGGGCAAATGAGGGCGAGGAGACGCTGGTGCTCACGGAGCCACTGAGCAGCGTGAAGCCATTTTGTTCTCTACATTATTTTGAGGCAGCAGCAGCGGCAGCAGCAGCAGCAGCGGCGGCAGCAGCAGCAGCAGCAGCGGCAGCAGCAGCGGCGGCGGCAGCAGCGGCGGCGGCAGCAGCAGCAGCGGCAGCGGCGGCAGCTGACTACAGAACAACAATAATAATCTTTATTTCTACAAATACATGTTACAACTTATACAGACCATAGCTGTACTACTGTATATAAAGCCCCTGATTATGCAGAGCATTTTGGGAAAATTAGGTTTTGTCCCCATGATGCGACCCACACCAGTCGGCTAACACCCAGGTACCTACTTACTGCTAGGTGAACAGGGACAGCAGGTGTCTTAAGGAAACACGCCCAATGTTTCCACCCGTACCGGGGGATCGAACCACGAACCTCAGTGTTTGACCTGAGATGGCCCCCCCCCCACCATCATTATCAGTAAGTGTATTTAAGTACCGGCACGCATAAGTACAATTATCACACATAGCTTTATATATATATATATATATATTTCATATCGTAGGTATATATACGAATATGTATTACTTAGATATATACCATATTATTTATATATATGTATTTAATATAATATAGTAATATATATAATATATATATATATATATATATATATATATATATATATATATATATATATATATATATATATATATATATATTATTATATATTATTAATATGATATTTATATATAATAATATAAAATAATAATATTTTATAATATTTATATAATATATATATCAGTATATGTAATATAAAAGTATATATATATATATATATACTATATATATATATATTATATCTTATATATTAAATAGTCTAGCTGTAAAATCAGTAGATAGCTGTCATGATTAAAAGCCTGTAAAAATTAAATAGCTTTAAATAACATACTGTGTAAAATCAGTTACATAGCTTGTAAAATCAGTTACATAGCCTGTAAAATCAGTTACATAGCCTGTAAAATCAGTTACATAGCCTGTAAAATCAGTTACATAGCCTGTAAAATCAGTTACATAGCCTGTAAAATCAGTTACATAGCCTGTAAAATCAGTTACATAGCCTGTAAAATCAGTTACATAGCCTGTAAAATCAGTTACATAGCCTGTAAAATAGTTCATAGCCTGTAAAATCAGTTACATATGTAAAATCTACATAGCTTGTAAAATATTACAAGTCTGTAAAATCATTACATAGCTGTAAAATCAGTTACATAGCTTGTAAAATCAGTTACATAGCCTGTAAATCAGTTACATAGCCTTAAATCAGTTACATAGCCTGTAAAATCAGTTACATAGCCTGTAAAATCAGTTACATAGCCTGTAAAATCAGTTACATAGCTTGTAAAATCAGTTACATAGCCTGTAAATCGTTATACCTGTAAAAACAGTTACATAGCCTGTAAAATCAGTTACATAGCCTGTAAAATCAGTTACATAGCCTGTAAATCAGTTACATAGCCTGTAAAATCAGTTACATAGCTAAATCAGTTCATGTTTTAAAATCAGTTCAAGTCTAAATCATTAGCTTACTTGTAAAATCAGTTACATAGCCTGTAAATCAGATGCCTGATCAGTTACATAGCCTGTAAAATCAGTTACATAGCCTGTAAAATCAGTTACATAGTCTGTAAAATCAGTTACATAGCTTGTAAATCAGTTACATAGCTTTGTAAAATCAGTTACATAGCCTGTAAAATCAGTTACATAGCCTGTAAAATCAGTTACATAGCTTGTAAAATCAGTTACATAGCCTGTAAAATCAGTTACATAGCCTGTAAAATCAGTTACATAGCCTGTAAAATCAGTTACATAGCCTGTAAAATCAGTTACATAGCCTGTAAAATCAGTTACATAGCTTGTAAAATCAGTTACACTACACAAGTGTATATATGATACTGACACGACAACATAGCCTGTAAAATCAGTTACATAGTCTGTAAAATCAGTTACATAGCTTGTAAAATCAGTTACATAGTCTGTAAAATCAGTTACATAGTCTGTAAAATCAGTTACATAGCTTTTAAAATCAGTTACATAGCCTGTAAAATCAGTTACATAGCTTGTAAAATCAGTTACATAGCTTGTAAAATCAGTTACATAGCCTGTAAAATCAGTTACATAGTCTGTAAAATCAGTTACATAGTCTGTAAAATTAGTTACATAGCCTGTAAAATCAGTTACATAGCCTGTAAAATCAGTTACATAGCCTGTAAAATCAGTTACATAGCCTGTAAAATCAGTTACATAGCCTGTAAAATCAGTTACATAGCCTATAAAACTTGTGTAAAAAAAAGAGAGATACAGTAGGAATACAGTGAAGTGCGTTATTTACATGAACATTAAATAGAGAGAATCAGCTGTCAACATTAGGTAGGAGAATGTTAATTATACAATAAATAACTCTCCTCCCTTTCTGTAGCTTCATTCATTAGGTACCTTTTAGCTCTTCCTGAACTAGTTCCTGCTAGGATTGATTATTAACCACCAACTTGACTAAACATTTTATGACGTTGGTTTTGTCGCATGTAATATACGTATTTCCCTTTATTAACGAGGAAGCGCTAAACCCTGTAGGGGCCATATATTGCCTGGAGAATGGGATCCAGTCTGGTTTAATGCATATTCTTCGGCGCAAAATGTAAAGTGAAAAGAATAAATACTTTAATGGGCAGTGTAACGGGAAAGCATCATAATGGCGCCTTCTGTGAAATATGTGAGCAAACTCTCTGATCCTTGCATGGCAGCAGCGTTCATTATTATTATAATCAAAAGAAGCGCTAAACCACAAGGGTTATACAGCGCGGCAGGCAGCAAAGTTGAGAGCGAACAATGTAGTAAAAAATAAAAAGAGCCACGTATGACGTATGGATCAGCTAAGTTAAGGTTCCTTTATAGACAGGGACAGTGTCTGTCTATTGAGGCTCACAGGACCCTATGTCTTGCAATAACTTATACATTATCAGGTACATTATTCTTGTTCTGTATAGTTTTTTTTTTTTTTTTTTTTTTTATATTTTATTGAAACTACAAAATACAAAACATGACATATATATTACCATGTACATAATAGCCTGCATCTAAGCCAAAAACTGCATCTTGTAACTTCCCTACACCAAAATCACCTTATCATAAAAATATTACAAAACACAACAAGATTCCTGTCATTCGCCAGAACAGACAAATATATACAAAAACCAACCTGTAATTCTACGTATACACTGCTAGACTCACCTAAACAACTACAAGCTCTTCCAATAACATCACCATTCCACCAATGTGCAATCACTTAAGTTTAAGGTCATAAGACAAAACATGCTACCCCAATGCAACAAACACACGTAATATGACAAACTTGAGACATATAACACATAAAACGTATATGTAATAATATATATACTCCCATGCTGGATTACATTAAACACAATATACTTGATAACAACCTTTCCATCCTCATCCCCTTAAAAATACTTCACCATGTCTCCATATACACAAAAGTATAATGTCCCAAAGGATAAACATTAAAAGCTTAACACTTCCAATATACAATCCAGCACACCCTCCCTTGGAAAACAATCCCATATACAACTAAATATGGAGTATTGACCCACACACACAAACCCTTACAAAATTTCTTTATACTATAATACTCTGCAACTACAGGTAACAGAAACCAAAGAACACATTTCTTGAACGACCTTTCACAGAAGGCCATGAATTGCAACCTACAGTGCACACGATACCTATATACACATACATAAAAATTTTCAAAGGATAAACATGAAGAGCTAAACACTTCCTTAATACAACCAAAATAACCCAACACTCCCACCCCCCCCCCTTGAAAAACAACCCCATATACAGCTAAATATGTTATTATGATTCACACACACACACTATACGTTCAAAAAAAATAATTTTCATATAAAACATTCTGCATTACATCGCAAGACTCAGGTAACACAATCCACTAACACCTTTCAATAACGACCGTACACATAAGGCCATAAATAAAAGATGACAATCAATTTTTCAGCACAAAAACAGTAATCAATCCCACCAGGATTTCTGTAACCAACCAAAACTTATGGCACTCTAATCTCCCACCATTCTTTTGGGTACCTCAGAGGTCCTGAACCCCTCACACAATGTCAAATCACCACACCTCTTTAAGCCCAATAATAACTCACATACCTTAACTTACGCAACCAATGAATCCACCTTTGATCCATTCTACGTTCCTGCCTAACAGAATGGAAGCACCTTCTCAGAAAAGTACTGAAGCAGAAACCACCCCAGCCTCTTCCCCACTGATATACACACACCCAACCTAACTGCCTACCCCTGAAACCCCCTACCCCACTATCTACATGCTCCCTCTACCTCAACCTATCCTCGAGCACCACCCTGACCCATCCCTCCCCTACCCATGCTAATCCTTTCCATCCCCACTCCCTTAACCCATACACTGTCATCCTCGATAAGCCTGCGAAAAGCCTCTTCCCACGCCCTACCATATAAAACCCTATTCCTACACTTAGTCCTATAAAAAGCTGCTCCTAATGCCCCAATACGAGCCCTCCCCTCCTCGTCCCTATACCTCCAAGAAATATATACATAATCTAATACCAAATAAGACAAACCCCTGCGTATGCTGTCCGAAAACTGCCCCAAATCCAAACTCAGCGCCCTCAGAACTGAAACTTCCTTTCCCCACCTGTCGTAACACCCCCAAACCATTCTCTCACCTCCTGCAATCCTCCACAAAATAAACGACGTGATATGCCGTTTCCACTTCGCCACATCTACTACAAACCCCCTCACTTATCAACCCCATGATATATAATTGTGCTTTAGAAGCCAAAAACCCCTGCAAAAACCTATACCCTATCTCCCTCACCCTAGGATGCAACTTTAACTTGTGAAACCACCTCCATATTCCCTGCCAATCATACAGAGGATAAACCCCACTCCCTGCACCACCCTCCCTCCATTCCCAACCTATCCAACCTACTCACCTTACTCTTCCCTGGCTCTTTCATCACCAATAACCCCCTTAAAATATTCTCACATAACAAAACTTCCTTCCTTTCCCACCACCTACGCACCTCCTTCATTACTAACCCCACTCTTCGTCCCCCTTCCCCCCCTCATCAGATACTCATGCCTCACGAAAACACTTCTCAACCTACACCTCAATGGTATCAACCCTAACCCTCCCCACCTCGTCTTTGTTTCCACGACCTCCCTACTCAGCCAGTGTCTCCCATTCCCCCAAATAAATTTCAAAACGTTACTCAACAAACGTTGCACATCCACCTCCAAGAGGGGATATACCACCGCCCTAAACCATAATTTGCTATACACCAATGCATTAATGACTATCACCCTTTGCATTAATGTCAGCTCACCGCCTCCCCAACCCCTCATCCTCCCAATCGCCTCGTCCACTACCATCCTTGAATTCACCCCCTGCCACCATCGCTTCTGCACTAAAAACAATACCACATATTTTAATCGTCTCCACACAATTCCAACCCCTCCTCGACCCCAACGTTCCCCAGACCAACTGCCAACCTCCAATAAATTGGACTTCTCCCTATTAACCCTCATCCCTGTCCCCTCCCAAACTTTTCTACCAACCCATTCAACACACTCAATTGCCACTCCTTCCTGACTAACACCGTTGTATCATCAACATAGCCAATTATACCCCTACCTCCTCCATCCCATCAGACCCTGTACTCAACCCCTTTTCCACTAATCTATAAAAGGATCCTGTAAAGTGCAAAAGGATCTGCGACAGAGGACATCCCTGTCGCAGACCCTTCCTCATTTCCACCGCCCTTCCCACATTCCCATTAATCTGCACCCGTATTAACGCACCTGCATACAATGTTTCAACCCACCTTACCACCCCTGTCCCAAAACCTTGTCTCTCCAAAATTTTGAATAACATTTCCCTATCAACCCTGTCATATGCCCTCTGCCAATCCAATCCTAGCACCCCCTCTTCGCTATCTTCAATAAACTGCTAATGCTCCGATGCCCGTACGAATACTCCTTCCAGGCACCCCAAATTGACCCCATGCAAAACACCCCTAAACCCCTCTTGATCCTGTTTGCCAATATCTTTGCGAAAATCTTGTAATCCGTCAACATAGCCAAACCCCTATAATCACTTAGGCCCTCAGGTGAATCACCCTTCGCCACCAAAACTACCACCCCAGTCCTCATAGATTCCCCCATAAAACCCTCCTCCCTCAACCCATTGAACAACCTCACTAGTACCCCTTTTAAAGCCTCCCAATGAGTGACATACAGATCCCCCGGCAACCCGTCTATCCCAGGTGACTTCCCTAACCTCAATCCCTTCACCGCCTCCCATACCTCCCCTCCACAATCTCAGCCCCACACTCTTGCCCCTCCTCCACACTCAATAATCTCCCTATTCCCTCAACAACCCATCTCTATCCACCTGATTAACCTTCCCTTCTCATATTGACCACGGAACCATCCTTCCGCGTACCCCCATACCCTCCGTCGTTTGCAAAACCCTCCTTCCTGATACCCAGCCACCCCCCCTTCTACCTTTAGAGACGAAATTAACATCCCCCTCCTGCGTTTCTGGAAATTCCGTAAAACCACCTTCGAAGCCTTATTTCCCCATAATACCTCCTCCATACCACTCCTAACCCTTAAAGCATGAAAACGTTCCTCTTGTAATTCCCGTAACCTATCCCTCAAATCCACCACCTCTTCCTTACTCCTCCCCCAATCCCCACCTGACAATCACGCAACAACCCTCCAAATATTTCTGATACCCAAACCTACTCCTGCTCTCTTCCCTACCGACCCACCCATAAAACTTCCGATTTCCTCTTTCCCCTTCTCCATCCACCACCTGACAACCCCATTCGTCACCCCCACCCCCTTCCACACCCCTCCACCATTCTTCGAACATCTCTACCCCCTTCCCTCTCCAACAATCTCGTATTCAATTTCCAATAACTCTTATACACACTCACCACCCCATCCCACCCCTTCAAACAACACACCCTATGGTCCGAAAAACCCACATCTACACATTCCACCCTCCGAACTTCCACCGCCCTCGTCACATATATTCTGTCCAATCGTGCCGCATAAGCATTCCTCACAAATGTGTATTCCACCAACTCTCCACGTCCCCCACCACGTCTACCACACCCACTGCCCCCAACACTCCCTCAAAGACCCCAACACACACCCCCCTCCCCGTGGTTCCACGTCCCTTATCCTAATCACACAATTCCAATCACCAGCAATTATAGACACCTGAGGCAAACCTCGGACAGCATACGTCAATTCATTATTAACAAAATCATCCTTTATGCTCCTATTTCCTATGGCTGGCATATACACACCCAAGAAGCTCACCTGCACCCCACCCCAATCCCCGTTCACTCTAACTACTCTACCTCCCACGTCCTCCCAAGACTCCAAGGTGAATGGGCTTGACTCACTGATTCCTACCAACACACCCCCTTTAAACGCCCTGGCATCACACGCAAAATCCTATACCCTTCACCACAATCTCATTACCCTTCCTATAATTATGCTCCTGTATAAAGACGACATCAACTTTCCACCTTTTCAAAGTAACCTCCACCCATTTGCGTTTTACCTCATTCCTGAGGCCATTCACGTTTATTGTTACACACCTGAAATATAAGACTGTGGTTTGCCCTTCTGCTTCAGTACTCTCTTCTCCAATTTCATATTCCCCTCCCCATCCTTTCCCCTCCTACCCCTCTCATCCTCCTTCACTACCCCAGCAGCACCATGACCTTTCGATCTTGCCCCTTTCCCCTGAACCACTTCTGCCCACACCTTTTTCCCAGGCCTTTGCGCCGCCGTCAACAAGTCATCCTCAGACTCCTCTCCGGCCTTTTCCTGGACGCACCTTTCTCTTCAATCAACTCCATTTCTTCCTCCCTATGAACCTCTGCCACTACCACAGATACATGAACATTATTCTCTTCCCCACACATGTCTTTCTCCACAACATTCACATGAAAATCATTCTGTGCCCCACCCTGCACCAGTGCAGAGACTTCTTCCATCGATAAGGGATCTCCTGTATGAACTCTCTCAAATCCTGCAAGATCTCTGCCTCCTCCCCAGGCAAACCCTGATGTTCGTCAACAGACGCGGTACTCTGCACCACCGATGCCTCAGACGACACCTTACCCTCCTCCTCCTTCTGCCTGTCCACCTGATCCATTTCCTCACTCCACGACTTACGCACCATGCCCTCCTTCCCGTCGTCCACACGTTGTTCTTCTGTAGAAACTGCTGAAGCCTGCTCCGTCCGCACACCAGCCTCCTCACCTGGCCGCACATCCGTCTGCCTTCGAATACAATCCACCGCCAGGTGCCCCTGCTGTCCGCATAACCGACAGGTACGGGCCTGCCCAACATAAGTGACATACACCTGCGTGCGAAAACCAGACATTAGTACGTCACGAAGGGATTGCCTGACGTAACGTCATCTTGACCGAATACGTCCCTCCAACATACCAGCATAGGGCCCTTTGTCCACCGTCCAACAGTTACAGCATGAACAATTCCATATTTCTGCATGACTTCAGTGACATCACATTCTGCCGCCTCAAACGGCACATTCCTCAATTTTATCCACTTATAAGTGGCTGAAATGTCACGTACACATACCACTAGTCCTTCCATTACCACCAACCTTTTGTCCTGAAACTTATCCACGATCCTGTGGTAAGCCTCCGTGCAAGCAAATTTCACAAATAGTCTCCTCGCCCCATTCAAAGATATGCCGTACAGTTCTGAATGGTCGGCGCCTAGAACGTCACGTAGAAGTGCTGGCAGAACAACATCCACATTGGATGGGTACACCGCTCCCTGTAGAACCTCAATTCCAATGGTGTTAACTCTCCTCCTGTAACCGGCCTCCATGACAGTGAAAATAAAATTTCACGATACGGCCACCAGAGGACACCACGAGCACCCGCACACAACCAGGGCTGGGCATGCAATGCTTCTTGTTCTGTATAGTATGCTGCTTTACAACAAAAAACTGAAAGACAGACTACAAATTACCCACAATAAGATGAGATTCATCCTGGAGCTGAGTCCAAGAACTATGTGGGCCAGGATGAGTTAGAACAACTGGAAATGCTTAATACAGAAGACAAGGTTAGGCAGCTAAAGGTAAATCATGTTTATATAATTACTCACAATCAGTCTTCATAATTTCTTGCTGCAAATTTTGTTAAGGTTAGGAACCAAAGCTGTTATGGAACTTGGGGAAGTGAACACAATTTTGTAGTATCTATAGTAGGTGGTCAAGCTTCAAGCACCTGCTACTACTAAATAGCGGGTTGCCTGGCCAGGTCAAGGTCAGTCTTAGCATGAAACAGGTCACGAAAGAGAGCTAAAAGTTACCTAATGAGTCAAATTACATTTCCGTAAATGTTAAATCCAACTGATATTTTTATGTTTATTGCTCATGTATTTAATTTTCATGAATTTATTTTCACTGTAGTAATTCATTTCCATACATTGTATTTGCACTCATGTATGTCACTCTTATGTTTCTTATTTACTAAGTTTCTTGTATTTTTATTGTAATTCATTTTCATGCATTTCCTTTACTCAGTTTATTTTGTTTTAATGTTAATAATCATTAATATAATAATAATAATAATAATAATAATAATAATAATAATAATAATAATAATAATAATAATATCATCTTTATTTACTACAAGTACATGTACAAGGTATACAGGCCTAGCTGACATCAATGACATACTACTATATAGAAAGCCCCTTGTTATGCTGAGCATTTCCAGCAAATTAGATCAGTTTTGTCCCAGGCACTGTACTTTCCATCTCCAGGACTCAAGTCCGGCCTGCCGGTTTTCCTGAAACTCTTCATAAATGTTACCTTGCCTACACTCCAACAGCACGTCAAGTTCTAAAAGCCATTTGTCTCCATTCGCTCCTATCTAACACGCTCACGCACGCTTGCTGGAAGTCCAAGCCCCTCGCACACAAAACCTTCTTTACCCCCTCCCTCCAACCTTTTCTAGGCCGACCCCTACCCCGCCTTCCCTCCACTACAGATTTATACACTCTCGAAGTCATTCTATTTTGTTCCATCCTCTCTATATGTCCAAAACCATCTCAATAACCCCTCCTTAGCTCTCTGGATAATAGTTTTGGTAATCCCACACCTCCTCCTAATCTCCAAACTACGGATTCTCTGAATTATATTCACACCACACATTGCCCTCAGACATGACATCTCCACTGCCTCCAGCCTTCTCCTTGTTGCAACATTCACAACCCATGTCTCACATCCATACAAGAGTGTTGGTATAACTATACTCTCATACATTCCCCTCTTTGCTTTCATGGATAAAGTTCTCTGTCTCCACAAGCTCGTCAGTGCACCACTTACCTTTTTTCCCTCGTTAATTCTATGATTCATCTCATCCTTCATAGACCCATCTGCTGACACATCCACTCCCAAATATCTGAACACATTCACCTCCTCCATACTCTCTCCCTCCAATCTTCCGTTATCTATTTTTTTTGTTATCCTCATCACCTTACTCTACCTGGACCTTGGAAATAAATGGTATAAAATACCGACACAATGGAAAAATAAACACAAAAGCAGTATAATGTGATGCTTTATTGACAACGTTTCGCCCACGCAGTGGGCTTTATCGAGTCACAAACAGATCTACCTGGATAACAGAAACATAAGTATTTATATAATTTAGTCAGGTGGAGAATGCTGAGTCAGGTGGAGAATGTTGCATGTGACAGTCTTCAAAGTAGGGTGATAGTTTAAAACCTAAAACTATCACCCTACTTTGAAGACAGGCTTGCAGCCTGTCCAGCAGTGTGTATGTATGTACTCACCTAATTGTACTCACCTAATTGTGGTTGCAGGGGTCGATACTCAGCTCCTGGCCCCGCCTCTTCGCTGTCCGCTACTGGGTCTCTGCTCTCCCTGCTCCATGAGCTTTATCATACCTTATCTTAAAACTATGTATGGTTCCCGCCTCCACTATATCGTTCGCTAAACTATTCCACTTCCTGACTACTCTATGGCTGAAGAAATGCTTCCTAACATCCCTTTGACTCATCTGAGTCTTCAGCTTCCAGTTGTGCTCCTTGGTTTCTGTGTTCCCTCTCTGGAACATCCTGTCACTATCTACCTTGTCGATTCCTCGCAGTATTTTGTATGTCGTTATCATATCTCCTCTAACCCTTCTATCCTCCAGTGTTGTTAGTCCTATTTCCCGCAACCTTTCTTCATTGGACAGTCCCCTGAGTTGTGGAACTAGTCTTGTCGCAAACCTTTGCACTTTCTCTAATTTCTTGACGTGCTTGACCAGGTGTGGGTTCCAGACTGGAGCTGCATACTCTAGTATGGGCCTGACGTACACGGTGTACAGTGTCTTGAACGATTCCTTGTTAAGGTAATGGAACGCTAATCTTAGGTTTGCCAGTCGCCCATATGCTGCCGCAGTTATCTGGTTGATGTGTGTTTCCGGAGACGTGCTTGGCGTTATACTCACCCCAAGGTCTTTCTCCTTTGTCGAGGTTTGTAGCCTTTGTCCACCTAGCCTGTACTCTGTCTGCGGTCTTCTTTGCCAACTGGTCTAGCCAGTTGCTAGACCAGATGTCAAGCCTGTCCAGGTCTCTTTGAAGTCCTGCTTGGTCCTCATCCGATGTGATTCTCCTCATTAATTTCACATCATCTGCGAACAGAGACACTTCTGAGTCTATCCCATCCGTCATGTCATTCACATATACCAAGAATAGCACTGGTCCTAGGACTGACCCCTGTGGTACACCGCTCGTCACAGGCGCCCACTGTGATACCTCATCACGCACCATGACTCATTGTTGCCTCCCTGTGAGGTATTCCCTGATCCATTCCAGTGCCCTTCCTGATATACATGCTTGATATTCCAACTTCTTTACTAATCTCATATGAGGAACTGTGTCGAAGGCCTTCCTGCAGTCCAGGAAAATGCAATCAACCCACCCTTCTCTCTCTTGCCTTACCTTTGTTACTTTATCATAGAACTCCAGGAGGTTTGTTACACATGATTTCCCTTCCCTGAATCCGTGCTGTCTGGCGTTAATTATCCTGTTCAGTTCCAGGTGCTCCACCATTCTTTTCCTGATGATTTTCTCCAAGACTTTGCACACTATACACGTAAGTGACACCGATCTATAGTTTAGTGCCTCTTTTCTGTCTCCTTTTTTAAATATGGGGACTACGTTGGCCTTTTTCCATACCTCAGGTAGCTGCCCAGTTTCCAGGGATGTGTTGAATATTATGGCAAGTGGCACACTCAGTACCTCAGCTCCTTCCCGAAGGACCCACGGGGAGATATTGTCCGGACCCATCGCCTTTGAGGTATCAAGGTCACTGAGTAACTGCTTCACCTCCTCCTCAGTTGTGTGTATGCCCTCCAGCACTTGATACATCCCTTGTTGGTGACGCACCCCGTCCTGTCTATCCAGCTGCCTTCCTGCCTCCACTGTGAATACTTCCTTAAACCTTGAGTTGAGCTCCTCACATACTTCTTGATCGTTAATTGTGAGTTCCCCATCTTCTCTCCTCAGCCTTATCACCTGATCCTTGACTGTTGTCTTCCTTCTGATGTGACTGTACATCAGTTTTGGGTCAGACTTAACTTTCGATGCTATGTCATTTTCGTACTGTTTCTGGGCCTCCCTCCGTACCTGTGCATACTCGTTTCTTGCTCTTCGACTAATCTCTTTGTTTACTTGGGTTCTTTGCCTCCTGTACCTTTTCCATTCTCTGACACTCTGAGTCTTTGCGTCCCTGCACCTTTGGGTAAACCAGGGGCTCTTTCTGGCCTTCCCGTTTAATCTTTTTCCTTTGGGTATAAACCGTTCCTCTGCCTCCTCGCACTTTGTCGCTACGTATTCCATCATTCCATTTACTGACTGTCCTTCCATTTCTCTTTCCCACTGAACCTCCTGCAGGAAATTCTTCATACCCGTGTAGTCCCCTCTTTTAAAGTCTGGTTTATCTCTTTCCGCACCATTTTCCCTCTCTACCTGTAGCTCTACAATGTACTCAAAGCTCAGCACCATATGGTCGCTGGCTCCCAGGGGGCTCTCGTGACTTATGTCCTCGATGTCTGAGCTGTTCAGGGTGAATACAAGGTCCAGCCTTGCTGGTTCATCCTCTCCTCTCTCTCTGGTCGTGTCCCTGACATGTTGGTGCATCAGGTTTTCCAGTACCACGTCCATCATCTTGGCTCTCCAAGTTTCTGGACCCTCACGTGGTTCTTGGTTCTCCCAGTCGATCTCCCTGTGGTTGAAATCGCCCATGACCAGTAACTTCGCTCTGCTGTGTGTGTATGTGTGTGTATGTGTGTGTGTGTGTGTGTGTATGTGTGTGTGTATGTGTATGAGTGTGTGTATGTGTGTATGTGTGACCCAACAATTAAAATTTGACCCAAAAACTCATTACAGTTGTGACCGGGTGTAGACTAGTGAATTGCTCATTACTTTATAATTTGTTCATGATTGTAACCATGTATAAACGTAAGTAAGTAAATCTACTTAAATGATCCATTACCTTTGTAACTTGTGAGTTCATTACCTTTGTAACTTGTGAGTTCATTACCTTTGTAACTTGTGAGTTCATTACCTTTGTAACTTGTGAGTTCATTACCTTTGTAACTTGTGAGTTCATTACCTTTGTAACTTGTGAGTTCATTACTTTTGTAACTTGTGAGTTCATTACCTTTGTAACTTGTGAGTTCATTACCTTTGTAACTTGTAAAGTAAAGTAAAGTAAGTAAAGTAAATTTTATTTCATTGCAGATTACATGGTATTGGTAGTTATAATGTAAATTGAGTGCAAGGAGAGCCACTGACATGCCATGGCATTAGGGGCAACTTAATCTAGTAACTTAAAGACTGTACTTAATATTAGAGCAATTTATTGAGTTTATTCTAGTTAAAAATTGTTTTCAAATTACAATATGATGAAATTTTACTGTTAAAATTATTAAATGGTGATATTAGATTGTTACAGGTGTTTAGATTCTCGAATGGTAATATGGAATTGAGATTATCTTAAGGAAAATAACATTGAGCATTTTTGACATTAACTTATAATATGAGTATTTAGTTTTGGGTGAGTAGGGGGTAACTTAATAGTAACATATTAAAAATTGAGATTATCGTATAGGATAGTAATAGTGAGCATTTTTCAAAGTAGCTTATAGTATGATTATTTAGTTTTGGGTGAGTAGGTGGTTTTTGAGTTGAGTCTTAAATTGATTTTCAGACAAGGTTATCTTAATATTTACTGGTAATGAATTCCAGATTCTGGGGCCCTTTATGTGCATAGAATTTTTACATAGGTTGATATGAACACGGGGTATATCAAAGAGGATCTGTGTCTTGTGTTGTGGTCATGGGTCCTATTGAAGTTGGTGAGAGAATTTTGAGCAGAGGGTTTATATTAGAGTGTAAAGTTTTATATATGTAGTAGGCACAATAATAAGTATGAATGTTCTTTACGGTGAGTAGTTTTAGACTTTTGAATATTGGTGGAGTATGCTGTCTAGAGTGGGAATTTGTTATCATTCTGACTGCAGCCTTTTGTTGTGTTATGAGTGGTCTAAGGTGATTTAATGTTGTTGATCCCCATGCACAGATTCCATAGGTGAGATAAGGGTAGATAAGTGAATGATATAGTGCAAGGAGAGCTGATTGTGGCACATAATAGCGTATCTTTGATAATATGCCTACCGTCTTTGAGATTTTCTTGGAAATTTGTTGTATGTGTGTTTGGAATTTAAGGCTACTGTCAAGGTGGATCTCTAGGAATTTTCCTCTGTGAGTCTTGTGATGGGTAACCATTGAGCGTTATGTTAATGGAACATTTGTGGCTTTGCTCCCAAACTGTATGAAATAGGTCTTGTCAGTATATTGAGAGTAAGCTTGTTAGTCGTCATCCATGTTGATATTTTCTGTAATTCTGCATTAACAGTGTTGGCCAGTATAACTGGATTTGGGTGAGAGAAGACATATGTTGTGTCATCTGCAAATAAAATGGGTTTGAGTAGTTGTGATGCATTCGGTAGGTCATTTATGTAAATGAGGAATAGTAGTGGCCCCAGGACACTTCCTTGAGGGACTCCGACTGTAATTTGTTGTGTGGAAGAGTTCGCTCCATTTGTGTACACGTACTGGCTGCTGTTGGTGAGGTATGACTTTAGGTAGTTGAGTGGGTGCCCCCTTATACCATAGTGTGCTAATTTTGTGAGCAGTAAATCATGGTCGACTGTATCAAAAGCTTTGCGTAGATCAATGAAGATTCCCAGTGGGACTTCTTTCTTCTCAAGTGCGGTGTATATTAACTCCATGTGCATAATAGCATCGTTTGTGCTCTTGTTTGTCCTGAATCCAAATTGACAGGGTTGAGTACATTGTGTGAGACGAGGTAGGAATAGATTTGTCTATGAATTAATTTTTCGAAGATTTTAGAAAGCAGTGGTAAATTAGAAATTGGTCTATAATTATTCAAGTCTGTTTGATCACCTCCTTTGTGGATCGGGGTGACCCTAGCTATTTTGAGAATTGATGGAAAGGTAGAGGCTTCAATGGATTTATTGAATAGTGTTGCTATAATTGGTGACAGTACCTGTGAAGCTTTTTTGTACATAAAAGTTGGTAAGCTGTTTATGTCTCCTGCCTTGTTTTTAAGGGTGTTGATTATGAGCGAGACTTCAATTGGGTTGGTAGGAGCTAGGAATAACGTATTAGGGTAGGTGTTGGTGAGGTAGTCTGTTGGACGGGTGTTTGAGCTTGGGATTTTACTCGCTAGATTCTTTCCTATGGTGGAGAAGAAAACATTAAGTCTGTTTACTGTTTCAGTAGGTGAGAGTAGGGCTTCATCTGCTTTTGATAATTTGATGGTGTTGTTTTTAGCTATCTTATTATTTCCTAGAATTGCAGATAGGGTCTTCCAGGTCTTTTTCATATCACCTTTTATGTTCTGGAGTCTGTTCTCATAATACAATTTTTTGATCTTCTTACCAGGCTGGTAAGGATTGATGAGTAGCGTTTGGATTGTTCTCTGGTTATTAGACCCTTCTGTATTGTTTTTCATATTATGAGTTGTAACTTGTGAGTTCATTACCTTTGTAACTTGTGTAAGTAGTAAGTAAGTAAGTAAGTAAGTAAGTAAGTTTATTCAGGTATACACAAATACATTTACATACATTATCATACATAGCAGCATATGTGTAGAGAACCTAGGATAACCCAAAAAAGTCAAACAGACCTTTGTAACTTGTGAGTTCATTACCTTTGTAACTTGTGAGTTCATTACCTTTGTAACTTGCTCAGCTATCAAAACTTTGGGTCCAGTCCCTGGACCCATTATGTACCTCTGTAATCTTTTGACTACCGCCCACAGGATGAGTATGGGGTGCATAATAAAGATATCAAACTAAAAATATACTGGTGATGTTCAAGACATATCTTGAACATTTCTCAGTGAGTTGTCTCTGAATTCATTAATTTTATCGCATCCCAGCACATAGTGACGAGCAGTGTGATAATAGTCCATCTAGCAAAGTTTACATTTATTTTGGTCTGCATCTGGTGGTGGTGATGCTCAAGGTGCTTGTAACCCAGCCGGAGCCGGCCAGTAGTGACATCCAAGTCTGCTTATTTTGTTGGACGCACCATAGACACGTGGCTCCTCCTGCATGATAGAATGATGATAAATGGACTGACTGGTGTTAATCGCCTCAATCTTAAATTCAGTTGAAGTTCTTTTCGTATTATTGTTCTCAAACTGTAAAGTGACAAGCCAAGACTGTAATCTACTCCCTTTTTGAATGCATATAACTTAGCCAATTCATCAGTTCTGTCATGCACCTGGAGACCAATGTGATATGGAGTCCACAGAAGGTGCACTCTGACTCTACTATCCACAATCCTACCATACCTGTGTCTGGCTTCTGACTTCATGAGTTACGAGCATTTATGGATGATAGAGAATCAGTTACAATTAAAGTGTCAACCTTATATACAAGGACGCACTTAAGTCCAAGGAGTATGACAAACAGTTTTGTTTGAAGAATAGAGGCCGTTATTGATGCGTGCTCCAATTTCTTTTTGAGAGCCATCACTCTGTACGACAGCAGCACTACCAGCCACACCCGTGGACTGAACTCTCAACATAAATAAATTGTGATAAAGTGTGCTGTCTGACTAAGTCATCAATACAACTTAAGGCATCCTGTTTGGCTTCAAGGTAAAGCTTTGGTTGTGATTTGAGTTGTTTTTGGGGGTAAATGGAGGGATAGTGGTTTGGAATGGGGTAATTCAGCTCGTTTAGACTTTTAACTCAACTCTCCTGCGTTCGTGACGCTCATCCACGCCACAATGCTAGATTATTAAATATAATATGCAATTGAATAAAATGAATGATTTTATTACATCCTAAATATACATAATTGTGCTGATTTCCACGTCATGAAAATAAATGTATAAAAATATCCTCAAGTAACGTATTGTTTGTTTAATTGTAAGGTAGAAGCCAGAGTCGTGCCAAGATTATTGGAGACAATGTTTACAGGCAGAAGAGGCGAGCAACTCAGCTCATCTGCTGGACTTGTTGATTGCTCTTAGTGCATTGAGAACCTCTCGCTCTGTCCCCTTCCTTCCAGCATCAGTGACGAATTTTCGCTGTTTCGTGTCCCTGAGACGTTTGTCTTCATCACAGTGACCGTTGTTGGTGCTGAGTTGAGCGAGGAGACCTACATCAGCTCTTAGGCTTTATGAAAGCCTGATATTGTTGACTCAGGTGGATGGTTACCTGGCTCTGCTGGGGTTCACACAAGCAGGTCAACCTCACCTAACTGGAAACTTACTCTAACTCTCTCTCTTTCCGGAGGAAACTTTTTTTCCTTAAAATTCCTCCTCATATTTGTCAACATTTTTTTCCTGACTCCCAGAAGACAGGGCTAAATAAGGTGGAAACTTTATTGGTTCTTAACCCCATTAACAACAACAACAACAACAGCTAATCTGTCATTCACACCCACCTGTGTCATCTTCATCTCCCATTATCTCTGTTATCTTTTCATATCTCTGGTAGTTTTTTTTTTATCTCATGATGACTGATGTTGAGTCAGGGAGTAATATGGCAGCCCACGAGCCCAAGAATTACCTTGGATTTGACTTCAGCACCCAGCAGGTGAGTGGGTGGGTGTATTGTAGTCATCATGATAACAACAATCATATATGAGGTTCCCCGGACAAATAAACTAAGAACAACACCAACAACAACCGCATCTTGAAAGTTAATAACCCAGAAAAATATCGTCTTAATCTTATTAGGATTCTCAATTCAGGACCTTGTGGAAATAAGTTGCTGTTTGATTTAATTGGGTGATTTTGAATTAAAAATATGCAACATACCTTTGAAATTTTCTTGCAACATCTACTATATGTACCTTCACAACTATTGTACAATTGTATACTAATGTCTTTAGAATAATGGCAGATTTTCCTAAATAAAACTTATTTGTTGACAAGATGTGTGCAATAAGAAGCATGTATTCATCGACTTGTTGGCATTGTATATTATTAAAATATTAATATAATGATTATTTTGTGTGTGTATATTAATAGTTCTTAGTTTTGTAATGCAGTGTTTCCTTTCCAAGTTAGGAGGCTTGATCTGAGAATGGATTATTAGTGCGATGATCTTTTAGCAAATAAGACAACTACCTTTGCTTGCCATTATCTTGCATTTTCTTTCACTTTGAATCTCTAAAACACCATTATTTATTCTATTAAAGGCATGATTTTTCAACATATGAACTGTATGAAATATATTGCTATATATGAACTGTATGAGAGCGTATAAATCTGTAGGGGAAGGAAGACGGGGTAGGGGTCGTCCTAGAAAAGGTTGGAGGGAAGGGGTAAAGGAGGTTTTGTGGGCGAGGGGCTTGGACTTCCAGCAAGCATGTGTAAGCGTGTTAGATAGGAGTGAATGGAGACGAATGGTTTTTGGGACCTGACGAGCTGTTGGAGTGTGAGCAGGGTAATATTTTATGAAGGGATTCAGGGAAACCAGTTAATTGATTTAGTTGGACTTGAGTCCTGGAAATGGGAAGTACAATGCCTGCACTTTAAAGGAGGGGTCTGGGATAGTGACAGTTGGGAGGGACTTATTCTCAGCTGTCGTATCTGAGCGCCTCTGCAAAGACAGTAATTATGTATGAGTGAGGTGAAAGTGTTGAATGATCATGAAAGTATTTTATTTTTGGGGATCTTCTTTCTTTTTGGGTCACCCTGCCTCGGTGGGAGATGGCCGAATTGTTGAAAAAAAAAAAATTGCTATTTTGGGTCACCCTGCCTCGGTGGGAGATAGCCGAATTGTTGAAAAAAAAAAAATTGCTATTAAACAAAATTAGTTTAATTTGTATTCAGTAGATTATTATTTATAGTGGGTAGTATTCCTACACATCATGCATGAAATTATTTAAGCCATGTATTTAGATTAGGTTATAAACTGTATTATTACATTAATTACAAACTTGTGTGAAGTATTCAACATTATATTTTACAAGAAATGCTTCCCATATGTTTTATTCATATTATACATTACCTATTGTTATTTTTTATGTGATCTTTGACATTTTAATTGTCAATTATATATCAAGCATTAATTTCAGTTTTATTTTCAAAAGAATCTGTAATTGTTTCTAGACGTTTGTATTCGTCACCTTCCCCGCCCTTCTTTAAAAATGTTAATATTAAAAGAATCTGTAATTGTTTCAAGATGTTTGTATTCGTCACCTTCCCCACCCTTCTTTAAAAATGTTAATATTAAAATTGGGAGGTCATTAAAATGGGGAGTGTGGTTTCTGCCTTATTTTCTTGTGTAACAAACAATTTTGTTATATTTTGTTATACAGAAACCTTATTCATTGCAGGTTAAAGCTATTGTTGTTAATGAGGGCCTAGAGGTGTTGCAGGAAGCTGTTGTCCAGTTTGACAATGATTTACCAGAGTACAGGTACAATCTTCTGATGTTTGCTATTTTTTAATACTATTGTAGCTATCAACTATTGTTTACTTTTATCTTGTTGTATGTAGATTATTTACTGTAGCATATTTTAGTACAGATTTTGAAGTTGCTGTTGATGTAAGGGGTTTCATTACAATTAGACCATTGCTTATATTAATAAGATACAATAGATGCATGATAAATAGTGTTTGTGCATGATTATATTATTTGTAAGGCTTGTAAACTTAATGTATTAAGAACTGTTAGTACTGTAGTAAATTCTGGCCAGGACCCATGGTGGGGTGCATGTTCGTGGCGATGGTGTGACAGTGACCGCTCCCACTATTATGTGGGTGAAGGCCCTTGACATGTTGATGGACAAACTGAGAGTAGCAGGAGCTGATTTTTCCACAGTTGCTGCCATTTCTGGTACTGGACAGGTAAGATAAATACTGAAACTTGTTGAGGTAATGTTTGTAATGATATATGAAAGTATTAGCTCTTAGAAGCCAAAACCAATGAAATAGAGTAGACAAGAATTTCATCAACATTCCCTCTAGACTAGCTTTATTTATATGACAAAGTTCGTATAAAATTATTAAACTAAAAACAAATCAAGAAATCAAATTGAAATGTCCTTATTTATATTAAAAGCTGCACATGTGCAATCATTGCAACACACTTGAACAATGAATAACATATTGCAATTTGTTTAGTTCATGTTTATTTTTCTCCTGTATAGGCTTGTCTTTGTTTATTTGTTTTGAATCTATTTGCAGCATATACAGGAGGGGCCCCACTTATACGGTCGGTTAGGTTCCAGGCTACCACTGAAAAGCGAATCACCCTTTTTTTCACTTTTAATTTCATATAAATGCCTGATAACATGTTTACACTATCATATATTAAGTTAGCAATAGAACTAGGCCTAAAAAAAAAGGTAAAATGCATATACAGTACACTCATTACTTACCTTTAAATTTTTTTGGCCTTAGTATAGGGTGAGAGGTGAGTAGTATTTATTATAGGAAATCAGATGAAACCAACCTCTGCTAGCTTTGAATTTATCTTCAGCAACTTTCTCACCTCTCTCAGCCTTCATAGAATTGAAGAGAATTAGGGCCTTGGACTGAATAATGGCTTGACTTAAAGGCACGTTGTGACTAGTTTGATTTTCAGTCCACACTTGTAAAAGTCTTTTTTCATGTTAGTAATAAGGTTATCACGTTTTCTTATAACTTTAGTGTTCACTGGTGTAGCACTTTTAATTTCCTGCAACACTTTCTCCTTAGAGTTCATTTAAAGTATAAGAGCCTTACAATGTAGTAATAACTTTAAAACTCTTGAAACTTTGGAAAGTTTCCAGATGGAACCAAGAGAGATGCAGAACTTACCAGCAACACACCCAGTTTCACTTGTAGAAATAAATCTTATTATAATTAATTATTATTATAAAACACCGTGGGGATGGTGCTCCATAAATGTGTGTATAGTGTCAGTGTTTTGGGTGGGCAGTCAGATGGATACATATTTCATACCTGTCCACTGGCTGTTGATACGTGTTCATCTGACATTATGCATATGATTGAAAAGTGTTTTTCCCACAATATAAACACCTTATACAGTGGACCCTCGTTTTTCGTTGAAAATTCTTTCCAGAATGCTGTTTGAGTACTGTTACTAAACGAATTTGTTCCCATAAGGACAAATGTAAATTAGATTAGTCATTTCAGACCCCCAAAAATACACTTACAAAAGCACTTACGAAAATACACTTACATAATTGTTCGAGTTTGGAGGTGAACGAAAACCAAGGGTCCACTGTATTGTGTACAAGTTGTCTTCATGTTGGTGCAGTAGAATACATAACAGCAACACTCATTCACATGCAACACACCTTTTTTGAGAGTGATTGATGCTATTTATGAGTAAAGGCATGCGTAAGGAATGTTTTTCTACAGTTATTCCCCTAGTAATACTATACTACTTACATTTTCTCTGGTGTGGTACTAGAGAGAACATGTTATGGTAATTATTATCGTACACTCCTTTACGCCTGCTCGGCTACCACACCTCACAATTATGTTAATTTGTTTTACTGTGATTGTATGTACAGTGGACCCTCGGTTTTCGTTCACCTCTAAACTCGAACAATTATGTAAATGTATTTTTGTAAGAGCTTTTGTAAGTATATTTTTGGGGTACTGAAACGACTAATCTAATTTACATTTGTCCTTATGGGAACAAATTCGTTCGGTAATGGTACTCAAACAGCATTCTGGAAAGAATTTTCAACAAAAACCGAGGGTCCACTGTATTTTGTTTATATATGTAGTGTGTTTCCTATATAATTTTGAAAAAATGTCATAGATGGATTAATGAAAATGTCTATAATAACATAATTATACTATAGTATTTAAAGCATCCCAGAGCAATTATTATTTTTATTATTTTGCTTATTGCATCATCAACACTTATCAGAGACTCTTAGCTACTTCCTCGCCTGGTGTAGCTAGTCCTATTTTGTAACAATGCCAGATAGTGATTTTAATGTATCTTCATGCCAGGAGTGTGTAAGTTTATTTAGGTACAGGTACACATAAGTACAGTTATCAGTAGTATCTCAGTACTGTCTCAGTCATAGTCATACCTTCCTCATCGAGTTTAATAATTTCTAACTTTGCACTTAAGGTAAGAGCCTTATGACTCCTCTTTTTATCACAACTACCCTTGGATGTCATTGTAACACAGAGTATATATAAAATATGCAATAACTTTAAAACACTTGAAACTTTGGAAAGTTTCCAGACATAATTGGGAGAGATGCAGAGCTCACAGAGGATGTAAATAAACCGAGTGAACAGGTGGCGTGCGGACGCTGTAATAGCGAATCAGGAGCCGTTTAAACAAATTTTTGGATATGATTTTAAATGTCCATATTAGCATATCGCCGTAAAGCGGGGCCCTCCTGTACCATCATAATTAAGATTACCTATGTTACTTTTTAGATGAATGGTAATCTAGGAACTACTGTGCAGTAAACCCTCACTTTAAAGGACTTAGGAAATACAGAACAAAATTCTTTGGGTCATTTGATATGGAAACAGCAGACAAAGTCATTGATTACAAAATTGTTCATTATTGTTTTGATCACACACACCCCTGCCTCCCCCTTCCTTCCCCATTTGTCTGTTAAATCAAAGGTTTACTGTATATTGTTAGATAATATTTGTATAGGTTAGTGACAGTATAATATTTTCCAGATAAATATTATAGTATGTACATTGTTTATTCTATTAAATTATGAATGTACACATAAATTTAATAAATAACAAATTAAATAATATTCCACTTCAGTATATACAACTTTATTAAGTCAGAGATGACTATATGATTAGTCTGATTTCTTTCAGAGGAGAAAGTTTTCCACAAGTATTGTGTGGTAAGTATAAAACACAAGTGTGAAGCTTTTATACAGTACTGTATTGTGAATGAATTCTTTACCTGACATAATGCAGTCATTTAGCTCATTATTAATATTATTACATTGCTTTAGCACATCCAGTTTCATTAATACAGCATTAAATTTGAGATGTAATTTTGAGTTTATAGTGTGTGCATCTTCTACTTGGATTAAAAACAACAACATTAAAGCATAAGTAGGTATACTAATTCATATGAAACAAAACTCCCTTTCATTTCAGAATGTTGAAAGACATTCATTGTTCTCCTATTAATTTTTATTTTACTAGAAGATCTATAACATATGCTGCAGATGCAATGTTATACAGTGTCCAAATAAGATAGGAAACATTCTTACAATCTTTAATATGAATGCACGATTTATAGTTTTTTTTTTTTTTAACACCCGCCATTTCTCACCAAGGTAGGGTGACCTGAAAAAAAAAAAACTTTCACCATCATTCACTCCATCAGTCTTGCCAGAGGTGTGCCGACATTACAGCTCAGATGTCCCTCCAAGCTGCAATATCCTTACTCCAACTGTCTGGTTTCAATTGCATTAAAATTGTCAGCCAAAAAAATTTCACTACTGTATTTGGAGATATTATTGTAGGTCTAGAAGTACATACGGTAGGTAATACGTATGTCATTATATGACCATTGAGATGAAGACATACTTATATAATAGAACTTTTTCTTTTACTGTATTTTGTACACTGCATAGTTTTGAGTTTTAGAAATAATATAATTACTAATTCCATAAAACTAATTTGTGAGAAGAACTGGGAGTGTAACATTTGTATATTAACATTTTTTAATGTACCACACAGTACTCTAATGCTTTTTTTTAACCTGTCGCTGTGTTTGATCTTGCCTGCCTAGTCTCTTTCTAAAACAAGAGCTGCATGTGAAAGTCAAGTTATCCTTTTGGAGTGCTACAACATTTATTGTAGATTACCCAATAAAGTACTATGTACAGTAAGGCGAACTAAGCTCACCAAATTCTCGTCAGGTCCAGACTGTACTGAAAAATCATGAAACTAAAATGAATTTATCTTTGTTTATTTTGACATGTTTTAGGGGTATCATTGAACAATCTGCCAATTGGGATACAGTACCCACCTGCACATACAACTACTTAGTCACTGGCAAATTAAGCTCCTTGTTTGGCCAGATATTCTGAAAAGATGCAGTTCGTGCCTAAGATGGACTAATTATGTGTATTTCAGTAGATAATAATCCAGCATTTGCCTTTGTAACTTGTGCAAAAAATTACTTATGGCAAAGCCTAGAGATTTCTCCTAATAGCTTCTTGGTACTTTTGTTGATAATTCTTCCATCATAAGTTTTGTTTTTGTTTATAATTCTGTCATAGCTTTTTGTGCTTCTGATGATTCTTCTGTCATAGTATCTTTATGCTTATGTTGATTCTTCTATCATAGATTCTGTTTTTACTGATGATTCTTCTGTCATAACTTCTTTGTGTGTTTATTAATGATTCTTCTGTCTGGTTTCAATTGATCTTTGGCACTTCTTGAGAGACTTGAAAGTCTTCATGCTGTTTCTTCATTTCTTGTTCTTCCACTTCACTGTGCATCTTAACATAACATTTGTGGTTCATGTACATTGCTCATCATTAAATTATGCCGACCCCTCTAAAACCACGAACACTAAATAAGTCGTCCCTCACACTTTAGGATGTCCTTCAACCATCTAGGAAGTGATGCACACATTCTTCAGAGTTTTGTGGGGCAAATTTCCCTACGATTTGCAAATGTTGTGGGACCAGTCTGGTATCCTTTCCCTACTGGATCTCTCGTCTCTTTCTCTAGTGGTTCAGATCTGGGGGATATCCTGGCCAGTCATTGAAGAAGGGTACCTCACAGGCATGAAGCCACTGAACAACAGATTTTTGTGGTGTGGCAGGAGGCACTGTCTAAAATGAAAACCTTGCATCATGCTGTGAAAAATTCTGGCAAATGATAATAGAGCAAGTTTAGGTACATTATTATAGGTAAAATTAGTGGGTAAATTTTTTTTGAGGCTTCCCTGGATGTGCTTTTGGTGTGGGTACAAGAAACCAATGCAGCCAGGTCCTCACTGGACGCTCTCACAAATCAGTGGTTTCTGCTATTTCCTTCATTTGATGACTTGCCTTATGTAATCTGATGATCTTTGTGTTTGACAAACTTGGCCCTCAAGACCACATGGCACAGAGTACCACTGATAGAAAACCATCCACCACACAAGCCTAGAAGATACTTAAGATCCACTCAGTAGCCTTAGGGAACCCTGAGATGTCCTGCTTTGAGTTGTAACGCCAGTGTAACTTTTTGTCTCATCGACAAACTACCAGGGTAGGGTATTACTGTAGACATTGAAGTATGCTGGGTGTCTTCCATCTGGTGTACTTTAATGATGAGCACTGTATATACTGTATAACATAACTCTTGAAAAGGTTGGTTGGTTTGGTAAGGTTTGCCAGGAAACAGGACAAGTGTTTCCTGACATGGGTCTTAGTCATATGATGACCCACAGCTGGAGCTTTTGGTCATCTGACCAAGGCCTTCCGCTGGCTTACCGGTCCACCCTGGTAAGCCAGTGGAGGTTATAACCTTGTCTTGAAAAAGGGATTAGATGCTATCTGTAACAGAAGTAACAAAAGCATCATATAGAAATTCTGTAGTGTACTTTGGCAAATTGGCTGGAAATTAGTAATGAATGAATGTAATAATTCAACAGAGGGAAGGGATTCAAACTTATGGTCAGGAATTGCCACTCTTTGCCTTAGTCCACTGCACTGCAGAAGGTCGTAAGGTTTTCTCAATTAGAATCCTGGGTAGGTTGGGGATGGAAACAAACTGGTAATCTCAAACTGGAGCTTAGAATCCTAATTAGATATTTTGAATACTGTGCTAGAAATGTACTATGAAGGTATGAGTTTAAGTAAGTGTATGAGGTCACATTCAGGTTATTCAGTAACAATTAAGTTGGATGGATAACATGGATGTCAGTGTTAGGGACACTCTTAGAAGAAACAGTGTCCTTAAAGAATGTACTGAAATTGTTGAAGAGTTACATTTTAAAATTATTTGCTCATTGTCTTGATCTGTTGGAAACACTTAATACTGATAAAAACAAATTGTTTATTGGATGTCTGGAATTTTTTCTTAAATGTTTCTAATAGTATATGTTCTTCAGGTTTTAGAAAATAGATACAGTGGTACCTCGACTTACGATATTTTTTCATTCCAGAATGCTGTTCAAGTGCCATTACCAAACGAATTTATCTCCTTAAGAAATGTTGTAAAATAGACTAGTCCTTTTAGACCCCCAAAATTACACTTACAAAAGCATTTAAAAAAATAAACTTACATAAAAGGGTGAGTTTGGGGACCATCGTAAGTCGAGGTACCACTGTACTTTTCTATAGTCTTCAATTTAGTATTTTTTATTGTTACCATTAGTTTTAAGAATTTCTGCAGTTTATTACTTGCAGTCCTAAACTTATGGATACTGTATATGTAACATAAATTTATATTTGCAGCAACATGGTAGTGTATACTGGAGGACTGGTGCTAGCAAAACACTGCTGGAAGTGCAGCCTGACCGCTTCCTCCATGAGCAGCTGGCTATGGCCTTCAGTATCACTGACTCACCAGTCTGGATGGACTCTTCAACTAGCACTCAGTGTAGAGCTCTGGAGGAAGCAGTTGGAGGTCCTCAGGTAACTTGTGCAGTCTAATATGTATACATAATATATAGCAGGCATGTGGAGGTAGTAGGTTGGTAGACAGCAACCACCCAGGGAGGTAATACCATCCTACCAAGTGAGTGTAAAACGAAAGCCTGTAATTGTTTTACATGATGGTAGGATGCTGGTGTCTTTTTTCTGTCTCATAAACATGCAAGATTTCAGGTACATCTTGCTACTTCTACTTACACTTAGGTCACACTACACATTCATGTACAAGCATATATATACACACCCCTCTGGGTTTTCTTCTATTTTCTTACTAGTTCTTGTTCTTATTTCCTCTTATCTCCATGGGGAAGTGGAACAGAATTCTTCCTCCGTAAGCCATGCGTGTCATAAGAGGCGACTAAAATTCCAAGAGCAAGGGGCTAGTAACCCCTTCTCCTGTATGTATTACTAAATGTAAAAGGAGAAACTTTCGTTTTTCCTTTTGGGCCACCCTGCCTTGGTGGGAAACGGCCGACGTGTTGAAAGAAAGAAAGATGTGTTAGATAGAAGTGATTGGAGGTGAATGGTATTTGGGACTTGACAAGCTGTTGGAGTGTAAGCAGGGTAATATTTTGTGAAGGGATTCAGGGAAACCGGTTAGCCGGACTTGAGTTCTAGAGGGGAAAAGTACCGTGCCTGCACTTTGAAGGAGGGGGTTAGGATATTTGCTGTTTGGAGTGACATCTGAACTGTCATATCTGCATGCCTCTGCAAAGACAGTGATTGTGTGAATGAGGATGAAAGTGTTTCTTTCTTTTTTGGGTCACCCTTCCTCAGTGGGAGATGGCCAGTGTGTAAAAAAAAAAAAAATAGCCTTCCTTTTTGTTGTGTGTCCATTGTCAGACTTTCTTGGAAAAGCTTTTGTACTTTATTTGAAATGCAAATATCACTTGAAATGCACTTTTTAATATCAAAGTCAAATTATATTTACAAGAATTACATAATGATGGTTGAGCTATGGGATTACATATTTTTGTCCATTCCTTGGAAAGCCCCTTGTTATATGAATCAATTTGAGTGAACTAAAACTAGTACAGTGAACCCTTGGTTTTCGTACAGCTCCCAACTCGAACAGTTATGTAAGTGTATTTTTGTAAGTGCTTTTGTAAGTGTATTTTTTGGGTTCTGAAACGACTAATCTAATTACATTCGTTCTTATGGGAACAAATTCATTCGGTAACGGCACTTGAACAGCATTCTGGAAAGAATTATTGACGAAAACCGAGGGTCCACTGTATTTACAATCTACTTCATAGTAATGCCGGTACATGTATTTAGATAAGGATTGCAACATGTATTATAGTTTAGTGTCTGAATGCAGCAGAATTGGTCTCATTTTGCTGTATTCCATTTGGAAATACAATAGTATGCCATAGCAGCTTTTGGTAGGAATGTTTGAATACATGTGTAGCGTAGAGTAAACAATATTGCACCTTTTTCGAGGCTTGTAATAATTTATTAATCATTTATTTTTCAGACACTTGCTGACATCACTGGTTCACGTGCATATGAGAGGTTTACAGGATCCCAAATTGCAAAAATTTACAAGACACGTAAAGAGGCCTACAGTAACACTGAAGTAAGGTTTCCTTTTATGTAATGGCAATATGTTGCTGCCCAGGTAATTTCAAATTTCAGTTATAGTCTGGCACAGTATATCTTATTTCAGTAAATCCTTGGTATTCCCAGATCAACATCTAGTAATGTTTAAATAAAATAAAAATGTGATAACTGCAATAACAATAGTTATCACATAGCTAACAACTGTTACTATACTTACATGTCAAGTGGTCCAAGTTAGGCTTACTTGCTGTGTCTGTTTTATTGTATTATCAAATATTTATCTTTAAATGTTATGAGATGCAGTCATTGTTAAAGCTCTTAAATATTTTCATAATAAAACATTTTTATAAAAAATAATATAAATTCTGGAAAGAATTGGCTAATTTGGCTTGACTAATAATAATGTTATATTTCAGAGGATTTCTCTTGTGAGCAGTTTTGCTTGTTCCTTGTTTTTGGGTAGCTATGCTCCAATTGACTTTGCCGATGGCTCAGGCATGAATTTGCTTGATTTAAACACAAAGACTTGGTCACAAGTCTGTCTGGATGTAAGTATGTTTTCTGATTTTTTTTCCTTCATGGACAGAATTATCATACTTAAATGCACTTTTTATCTTTAACACAAAAGAGAACTATTCTCTTTAACCCGTAAACGGTCCACACATATATATACGTTAGTACCGCTACTGCCCCAAACGTATATGTACGTTTTATTTTTCCTGCCTCCAAATTTGGCACGATTGGCCTGAGATGCCTGGTCAGCATAGAATACGTCTTAGCCCTTAGTGTGCGCTGTATTAAAAAAATCTGGGACCACTTAGTACCTTGTGGGAGGACCAGTTCAATTGAGTGCCAGCTTGAGCAAATAGAGCGACAAACACATGGGATTCACTGATGTCATGTAGTATTAACTCTCCCATTTTAAGTGGAAAGTGATGTTGACCTCGAGTTTAGTGGTTCTGAGGTGGATATGGCCATAAGTGGTCGAGGAAATATCAAAAACCTTGATAATAACCCATGTGCAACATCCTTTCAGAATGTCTTATAACCTATGCCTGTCTATGTTTGTCTGTCTGTCTCTGTCTATCTCGATCTGACTCTGTCTATCTCTGTCTCACAGGTACACAAATACAATTATATATAGTGTAAATTTCCTAGGATAACCCAAAAATTCCAGACAAAGTGCTTGTAGATATGTGTAAACATGACTGGCAAATACGTATTTACACTTGCTCAGGAACCAGACGTGTTGGTTCAGGAGTGGAACTCTCTGAGACGGGAGAGCTAAATGCTAGACGGACAGACAGAGAGCTTGACAGACAGGCAGATAGACAGAGAGCTAGACAGAGAGCTTGACAGACAGACAGATAGAGAGCTTGACAGACAGACAGATAGAGAGCTTGACAGACAGACAGATAGAGAGCCTGACAGACAGACAGATAGAGAGCCTGACAGACAGACAGATAGCTAGACAGACAGATAGAGAGCTTGACAGACAGATAGAGAGCTTGACAGACAGATAGAGAGCTTGACAGACAGATAGAGAGCTTGACAGACAGATAGAGAGCTTGACAGACAGATAGAGAGCTTGACAGACAGACAGAGAGCTTGACAGACACAGACAGAGAGCTTGACAGACAGTCAGATAGACAGATTTTAGATTTTGCCACCGAAGTGGCTAGTTTATTATTATTATTATTATTATTATTATTATTATTATTTATTATTTATTATTTATTATTATTATTATTATTATTATTATTTATTATTATTATTATTATTATTATTATTATTATTATTATTATTATTATTATTATTATTATTATTATTATTATTATTATTATTATTATTATTATTATTATTATTATTATTATTATTATTATTATTATTATTTTATTATTATTATTATTATTATTATTATTATTATTATTATTATTATTATTATTATTATTATTATTATTATTATTATTTACTCCCACGTATCCAAAACATTGCTGGGACCTATAAATACTTTGTATACGTGTATATTCCTAGACACTAGTAAATGACCAAAACAGGTGTAAATGTCTACCTGTCAGTGTATTTGTGACAATTTGAGTACAATTTCAGTACCTAATATTAGTGTTAGAACAAAGAACTACTGTAAATTGTAATTATCGGAACATAAAAATTATATAAAATAATATAAAAACGAGAAAAAAAGGTATATCGGCAACACTTCTGCAAGCGGCAGGACTCGATAATGCCGTCAGGTGAGCATTCAGTGCCAACTTCTCGGCCTCATATATCGGTAAGTACTGAGACTAACTTTTTTTTTATGCTATAACACTTAGAAAAATGTGCTCTTTATTAATATATAAAAATTTTTTTTTTTTTTTTTTGCAAAATATTCGGGGCACTGGGGTAGTAAACGTATATATACGTTTGGACCGTTTACGGGTTAATGCTGTATTACCCTGTTTGATTTACAGCAGTTATTTGATTCATAGGCATATAGGGTGACACTTTATTGGTAGGTAGCATAAACTAGTACAAAAACTACCATATGAGTAACTAAAATATGGTAGTCCTTTTGTTATAGCAAATTACATGAAATCAAAATTAAACACATCTTGAACACAAATAACCAATGGATCTTCAGAGATCTTCTGAAAAAAAAGGTAGTTTTTACCCTGAAAATGTTCAGTTTTGTAGTCCCAGGGAGGCTGCTGTGTCATCTTTCCTTTTGACCCTTTTCTCCTGCCTCATATGCCTACAATTTTTACAGTACACTGTTCTTTGTAAAATAAATCATCTTTGTTTTAAAAGATGTGAGGGAGGTGTGGGAATTGTGTAAAGAGCTGTTGAAGAAGTAGCTGTAATTGTGTTATGCTACCTTTTGCATTTGTAGAGAAATGCAAGTTGACAAAAGTAGCCAATTTACTATTATGGTAGGATTAACTATGATAATGTTGTAAGCTTAGATAAAACCTCTTGGTGAGGGAGTATAGTTTTAGGGGACTTCAATAAGCCAGGGGTTTTGTCTCTGGTATTCATTTACCATACCTTAATACATCAGTTAAGAGTAGATTGTTGAAGTATTCTATAACCACAGTGGCCAGAGCAAATACGTCAAATAAAAAAAATGTTGGGGCTTATGAAAGGCAAGGAAACAGTTAACAAACAAAGATGCAAAATTTTTTCATGTTCTCTGTAGAAAATTGTGACTGGTAGGTAGTAATGAAAAGTTTCACAGAACACCATACATATTATCATGACAGGATGGACGTGATCTTTTAACAGTTTGCAAGAATGACATGCTAACTTTCATTTCAGGCTTGTGCTCCAGGCCTGGCAGAAAAATTAGGCAAGCCTGTTCCAGCCTCAGAGAAGCTAGGCTTAGTATCTTCATATTTTGTGGAGCGATACAGCTTCAATCCAGATTGTGCTGTGATAGCATTCACAGGAGACAATCCTGCCTCACTAGCTGGTGAGAACATATTCTTTAAAGACTGCTATCATGATTGTTTTAGCTTACTACATAGTTTTACACATTATAAAATTGAAAAATTAGAACATTGTAATGGAAGATATCTTAAGAAACATTGACCGCTTTTGTATTTTCAGCAGTAGCCAAGACCCTCTACAGAATATTGTGTAACTTTAAATACAGATTGCCAGGAAGAAGTGTATAACTTTTGGTATATCTGCATTGACCATCTGTATTAATGAGAACTCTTAGCTTGCATCTTCTGTATTAGTTCATAAGATTTTCTGGAATTAAATATGTCAGAAATAAGGTTAATGTTTACTGTAGTTGTAGACAGTTTTTTTTAACTGCAATACATACAATATAGTGTTATGTTGCAGGTATGTGTGTGGGAAGTGGTGATGTGGTTGTCAGCCTGGGCACCAGCGACACACTTTTTCTGTGGCTGGACATTCCTACACCTCAACTAGAGGGACATGTGTTGGTCAACCCAGTGGATAGTACTGCTTATATGGCTCTCCTGTGGTTAGTATATTATTTGCTTATCTACCAAATAATAATAATTGATGTTATTTTATGTACATATACTAGTACAGTACAGTATATAGTACGTACAGTGGACCCTCGGTTTTCGTTGAAAATTCTTTCCAGAATGCTGTTTGAGTGCCGTTACCGAACAAATGTGTTCCCATAAGGACAAATGTAAATTAGATTAGTCATTTCAGACCCCCAAAAATACACTTACAAAAGCACTACGAAAATACACTTGCATAATTGTTCGAGTTTGGAGGTGAACGAAAACCGAGGGTCCACTGTATTTTGTTTTCTGAAGAAATTTTCTTTGACATAATGTAGTTCAGTTTTTAATTGTGGATTTTAACATTGTTTAATAAATAATTTTGTTTTTAGAGGTATGTGAATATTTTTTATATGAGGGGTTAGTAATAAATGTTCATTTAGAAATGCATATAATTGTGCAGAATATTTTATAAAGAAGTAAACTAAATACATTTGATCTCCACTTAATGAATATTTGCAGAAAAAAATGAATTCTCCCCTTAACAGCCATTGTGGGTTCATTGACCTTGTGTGAGGCAGTGACCATCATTAGTGAACCAGGTGTGTGTGTGTGTGTACACCTGCTACTACTTTGATAAAACATGTTGCTGTGTGTATTTTCATGTCATGCATAAATATATTTAATTTAAAAACATCCAAAGCATATTTTTTTAACATACTGACTGTCTCCCACTGAAGTAGAGTGGCCCCAAAAAAAGAAGAAATATTTCACCATCACTCACTCCATCACTGTCTTGCCAGAGGCATGCTGATACTACAGTTCAGATGCTCTTCCTTCAGAGTGCAGGCACTGTACTTCTTACCTCCAGGACTCAAGTCTGGCTACCCAGTTTTCCTGAATCCCTTCATAAATGTTACCTTGCTTACACTCCAAAAGTATGTCAAGTCATAAAAATAATTTGTCTCAACTCACTCCTATCTAATATGCTCACACAAACCTATTGGATGTCCAAACCCCTTGCATACAAGACGTCCTTTACCTACTCCTTCCCAAAGAAAATATAAACCAAAAATAATTGTGAACATCTGTCTTGATCAGTCATATTTTTTATATAAAAATCTACATTTCTTTACCAAATTGAATCAAACAAATAGTAAAAGGGGAAAGTTAAAAAATGAGATTGATAATGTACCAGTGCTGTGCCTTTAAGTGAATATAATGGAAAAGTATAAATGGGGCACAATTACCCAAGACCAAATTTTGCTTTGTGAAAATGGTAGAGAAATACCTTAATACAGTTCGATTTTTACAGCTTCAAGAATGGTTCACTGACACGTGAAAAGATTAGAGATGAGTGTGCTGATGGTTCATGGGATATCTTCAGCCAGTTGTTGGACATGACTCCCCGAGGCAACTTTGGCAACATTGGTATGCATTGTTCCAGCCAAAATATTATTATTACTATTATCACTGTTTCTTACCAAGGTAGAGTAAACCCCCCTCCCCCCAATTTTTTTATCTTTCCATTCATTTGACCTTCCACCCATGATTAATACACCATCTTCATCATCCTATCACTCTCCATCCTCTCTAAATGCCAAGACCACCTCAATAACCCCTCCCAAGTCCTCTGAATTATAACCTTGGTGACCCCATACTGTCTTCCAAATTCTCTTCAATGTTCACACCACACATTAGTCACAAACATGACATCTCTACTGCCTCTACCTACCTCTGTTGATATTCCTTTACTCTGTTTCACTTCCTTTTTTTTTACATTTTTTTATTATTTTTGTTTTTCACACAAGCCTGTTGGATATCTAATCCCTAGCACTTAAAATCTCCTTTATTCCCCTGCCTTCAACCTTTCCTGGATAACCTTACCACTCCTTCCTTCCATCCCAGATTTATAGACCCTCCTGGTCATCCTATTTTGCTCCATCCTCTCTACATAGCCAAACCACTTCAACAACCCATCCTTGGCCCTCTAAATAATACTTTTAGCAACCTCACACCTTCTAATCTCCAAGCATTGAATTCTTTGCATAATATTCACACCATGCATTGCTTCAAACATGACTATCTCCAGCCTCCTCTTTGCTGCACAATTTAAAATCCCATGCTTCACATCCATATAACAGTGTCGATACAACCACAATTACTCGGTTAAATTCCTCATTTTGCTTCCATATGTGCCTCGGCACACCACCAATAATTTTTTCCCCTCATCATTTCTACAGTTCACCTTATCTTTCATAGACACATCCATAGACAAGTCTGCTAACAAATATCTGAACACATTTACATCCTCCATATTCCCTCCTTCCTATCTGATATCCAATCTTTCATTGCCTATATTTTTTGTTAGTCGTCACCTTGTTCTTTCATATGGTCACTTTTAATATTCTTCTTTTACATGCCTTCCTAAATTCCTCCACCAACCTCTGCAACTTCTCTTCAGAATCACTACAGGAGATCGAAACATTTCCACAATAAAATGTCACATTAGTTACACATGTCTTTTTATGCAACAAGACCCATATCATTGGCAAAAAGCAACTGTAGCAGCTCCCATTTTGTATCAAATTCATTTATATTTAGATGTGAATTAAAATGTGTTGGGGTTGAGGAAATCAAATACAGTGGACCCCCGAGTTTCGTAAAAACTTCACTCCTGAAGTCTGCTCAAGTGCCATTACCGAATGAATTTACCCCCTTAAGGAAAAATGTCACGTAGGTTAGTCTATTTCAGACCCCCAAAAATACTTTTCCACAAGCACTTACAATATTATACTTACATAAATGTACGATTTCCGGGGTTTACGAAACTCGGGGGGTCCACTGTATATTGGAATAGTCATCCTAATTACGGTATGTTTTCAGAAAGATGTATAAGCCTGCTAGGATGAAAACTTGCTTTGCCATGAAAATATTTTCCTCCATTAGTAATTTTTTATGTTCTGTGGTGGTAATTGTGGAACTTTTCCAGAGAATCTGCTGTAGTTGAGGAATGTGGAAAAGAAATTTTTTTTAAGTTAATTTAGTGCTGACTAGTATTGTAGAAATCTGATAATGGAAGAAATTTAGTAGATGAATATGCATATACAGTGGACCCTTGGTTTTCGTTAAAAATTCTTTCCAGAATGCTGTTTGAGTGCCGTTACCGAAAGAATTTGTTCCCATAAGAACAAATGTATATTAGATTAGTCATTTCAGACCTCCAAAAATGCACTTACAAAAGCACTTACAAAAATACACTTACATAATTGTTCTAGTTTCGATGTGAACGAAAACCGAGGGTCCACTGTACATGGTTAATACTTTCATTATGTATGAGTGAGGTGAAAGTGTTGAATGATGATGAAAGTATTTTCTTTTTGGGGATTTTCTTTCTTTTTGGGTCACCCTGCCTTGGTGGGAGACTATCTTGTGGGGTTCGAGAGATATATAGGTTGTCAAAGGACACACTCTGTAGGATGGTTACGGTATATTAACGGAGTCTGAGAGGGAGAGGTACCCGGCACGTCTGTCCAGCTTTATGTCGGCCTAGGAGTGAGGGCGAGGCCTCTGACGTAGTAGCCACATGGAGCGGGAGCTCTGACGTCACAGTAACAAGGGAGCATACATGTAACGTCTGGGGTTACTATACTGTAATACACTACACAAGTGTATACATATTTACTGACACGACAAGACGGCTGACTTGTTGAAAAAAAAAAAAGGTTAATACTGTGGATAAGCATTTGAATTTATCAAATTTTATTTCCAGGTATTTATTACTACATGCGCGAAATTACTCCTAATCTTGAAGGTGTCTTCCGCTACAATAAGGCTGATGACTTGGTGTCACGTTTCACAAGTCGGGAAGTAGAAGTTCGAGCTCTGATAGAAGGGCAGCTTATAGCCAAGCGTGTTTATGCAGAAAAATTGGGCTTTAACATAGGTAAGAATTGTGTTCGCACTGTGCAATGAAGATTAGCTTTCATATTCATTCTGTATATTTTATTTTTTATACATATAACTATTTATGTTCAGTATTCAAACATAGACTGTCAAATTCCTTATAAAGAATATCTTTGTATTTGTTTACTAACAGTTATTTTGACTCCTAGCACTAGAGAAGGAATACCATAAAGTATCCAGGCAGGCCTTAAGCACAGCCTGGAATAATTGGGTATTGGCTCTGTATATCAAGGAAATACTTAGATATTTGTCTGTGTCATTGATTACAGTAGTATAGTTAAAGATATTGTCGCACACCTGAGTTGCATGTGTATTTGTAAAGGATGCTAGTTGCAAAAAAAAACAAATATAAACAGAAAGCTTTATTGATTAAATGACACTACATTGAAAATACTGTATTTACACTACTTGAAATATTAAATTAAGCTTCATACTAAATGTAACGCTTCTCAGCTGTGTACTTAAAATTTACCCTGTATAGTTAACAGCCATTACAATTATCATCAATATTTTTGTGCACCTAATAATCAATATTAGACACTTAAAGCCATTATGACAACATTACATGGTGTTTTGATCACTTAAAAACCACTGTGTACTCGGTTACTATCAGGACACTTCATTATGCTGTCACAGCACAGTATCTCGCTTTTCAACTACACTTCACAAGTCACGGTATCTTTACATCACTTGTGTCTATGATGACTCTGTCCTCACTGGCTGACCAACAATTTCTCTTTGGTGATTCCTTTGGAACTGGGCAGGATGTTTGGTTTGTGGGCTAACTGTGTTTAAAGCCTATCAACTACAAGGTGGTTATAAAAGCTACATGTTGCCTATTCACCACCAGTCATGTATATTTTCATCTCTAAAATAGGAACTACAGTAAATTGTTAGTATATATACACAGAGATATGTAGTAGGTTGGTAGACAGCAACCACCCAGGGAGGTACTACCATCCTGTCCAGGTGACTGTGAAACAGAAACCTGAAACTGTTTTACATGATGGTAGGATTGCTGGTGTCTTTTTTCTGTCTCATAAACATGCAAGATTTCAGGTACGTCTTGCTACTTATACTTACACTTAGGTCACACTACGCAAACATGTCCACGTTTATGTATACACACTCATCTGAGTTTTCTTTGATTTTATCTTAATAGTTCTTGTTCTTATTGCTTTTCCCTTTCATATCCATGGGAAGTGGAATAAGAATCTTTCCTCCGTAAGCCATGCGTGTTGTAAAAGTCAACTAAAATGCCGGGAACAATGGGCTAGTAACCCCTTTTCTTGTATAGCTTACTAAAAAGAAGAAGAAGAAAACCGTCAAAGTGGGAAGTTTGAATGTGCGTGGATGTTGTGCAAATGATAAGAAAGAGATGATTGTAGATGTTATGAATGAAAGAAGCTGGATGTCCTGGCTTTAAGTGAGACAAAGCTGAAGGGGTAGGAGAGTTTCAGTGGGAGAAATAAATGGGATTAGATCAGGGGTTTCAAATAGAGATAGAGCTAAAGAAGGAGTGGCAATAATGTTGAATAATCAGTTATGGCAGGTAAAGAAGGAATATAAATGTATAAATTCAAGGATTATGTGGAGTAAAATAAAGGTTGGATGTGAAAAGTGGGTTATAGTAAGTGTTTATGCACCTGGAGAAGAGAGAAGTGTAGAGAGAGAGAGATTTTGGGAAATGTTGAGCGAGTGTGTGGGGAGTTTTGAACCAAGTGAGAGAGTAATTGTGGTTGGGGATCTTAATGCTAAAGTGGGTAAAAATGTTGTGGATGGAGTAGTAGGTAAATTTGGGGTGCCAGGGGTAAATGTAAATGGGGAACCATTAATTGAGCTATGTGTAGAAAGAGGTTTGGTAATAAGTAATACATATTTTATGAAAAAGAGGATAAATAAATATACAAGGTATGATATAGCACGTAAGGAAAGTAGTTTGTTGGATTATGTATTGGTGGATAAAAGGTTGATGAGTAGGCTTCAGGATGTACATGTTTATAGAGGGCAACGGATATATCAGATCATTATTTGGTTGTAGCTACAGTTAGGGTAAAAGGTAGATGGGACAAAAGAAAATGGCAACAGCAAGTAAGAGAGGTAAAAGTGTATAAACTAAGGGAGGAGGAAGTTAGGGTGAGATATAAGCAACTATTGGCAGAAAGGTGGGCTAGTGCAAGTATGAGTAGTGGGGGGTTGAAGAGAGTTGGGATAGTTTTAAAAATGCAGTATTAGAATGTGGGGCAGAAGTTTGTGGCTATAGGAGGGTGGTGCAGGAGGAAGAGGAGTGAGTGGTGGAATGAAGAAGTAAAGAGTGTGATAAAAGAGAAAAATTTAGCTTATGAGAGGTTTTTACAAAACAGAAGTGTTAATAGAAGAGCAGAGTATATGGAGAGTAAAAGAAAGGTGAAGAGAGTGGTGAGAGAGTGCAAAAGAAGAGCGGATGAAAGATGGGAGAGGCTCTGTCAAGAAATTTTGCTGAAAACAAGAAAAAATTTTGGAGTGAGATAAACAAGGTAAGAAAGCCTAGGGATGAATGGATTTGTCAATTAAAAACAGAGTAGGGAGTTAGTAGATGGGGAGCTGGAGGTATTGGGTAGATGGCGGGAATATTTTGAGGAACTTTTAAATGTCGATGAAAAAGGGAGGCGGTAATTTCATGACTGGCCAGGAGGTACTAACATCGTTTAGGAGTGAAGAAGAGAAGGATGTGAGTGTGGGAAGGTGCGTGAGGCATTAGTAGAATGAAAGGGGTAAAGCAGCTGGAACTGATGGGATCATGACAGAAATGTTAAAATCAGGGGGTATATAGTGTTGGAGTGGTTGGTATTTTTGCTTAATAAATGTATGAAAAGGGAAGGTACCTAGGTTGGCAGAGAGCATGTATAGTTCCTTTATATAAAGGGAAGGGGATAAAAGAGATTGTAAAATTATAGGGAATAAGTTTGCTGAGTATACCAGGTAAAGTGTATGGTAGGGTTATTATTGAAAGAATTAGAGGTAAGACAGAGAGTAGGATTGCAGATGAGCAAGGAGGCTTTAGAGTGGGTAGGGGATGTGTAGATCAAGTGTTTACAGTGAAGCATATATGTGAACAGTATTTAGATAAAGGTAGAGAAGTTTTCATTGCATTTATGGATTTAGAAAAGGCATATGATAGAGTGGATAGGGGAGCAATGTGGCAGATGTTGCAAGTGTATGGAATAGGTAGTAAGTTACTGAAGGCTGTAAAGAGTTTTTATGAGGATAGTGAGGCTCAGGTTAGGGTGTGTAGGAGAATGGGAGATTACTTCCCGGTAAATGTAGGTCTTAGACAGGGATGTGTAATGTCACTATGGTTGTTTAATATATTTATAGATGTGGTTGTAAAAGAAGTGAATGCTAGGGTGTTGGGGAGAGGGATGGGATTAAATTATGCGGAATTAAATGCAAAATGGGAGTTGACACAGTTACTTTTTGCTGATGATACTATGCTTATGGGAGATTCTAAAGAAAAGATGCAAAGGTTAGTGGACGAGTTTGGGAGGGTGTGTAAAGGTAGAAGGTAGAAAGTTGAAAGTGAACATAGATAAGAGTAAGGTGATGAGTGTATGAAACGATTTAAATAAAGAAAAATTGGATATCACATTGGAGAGAGGGATTATGGAAGAATTGAATGTTTTCAGATATTTGGGAGTTGACTTGTCAGCGGATGGGTTTATGAGGATGAGGTTAACCATAGAATTGATGAAGGAAAAAAGGTGCGTGGTGCGTTGAGGTATCTGTGGAGACAAAAACGTTATCCATGGAGGCAAAGAAGGAGTGTACGAAAGTACAGTGGTACCTCGACTTACGATATTAATCCGTCAGAGGGCATATCTTAAGAGCGAAACAATCGTTAAACGAATCAATTTTCCCCATAAGAAATAATGGAAATAAATTTAATCCGTCTAAGACTTCCAAAAGTAGTTAAATAAAATATTTTTAGAACTTTTGGACATTAAATAATAAATAATTTAATAAAGAATACCTAAATACACATGCAAATATTGTACAATAACATGTCACTTACATTTATTGAAGAGTTGTTGATGTGTGGAGGACGGGAGGAGGGAGAAGGTGGAGTAGTATGCTAGTGTTTGGAAGGGAATCCCCTTCCATTAACACTGCAGGTACCAAGTCCTTTTCTGGGGTTACTTCCCTTTTTCTTTTAATGCCACTAGGACCAGCTTGAGAGTCACTGGACCTCTTTCTAACAATAAATTTGTCCAGGGAGCTCTGTGTCTGGCAATTCTTTAACACATCCCTGAAATGACACACCACTGTGTCATTGTACAGGTTGCCAGCACGGCCTGCAACAGCATGGTTAGGGTGATATTCATCCATAAATGCTTGCACATCACTCCATTTGGCACAGATCTCCTAATCCTTGAAGAAGGCACATTCTTCCATTTTTGTTCCACCTCCACCTCCTCCTCTGAACCATTGTCCTGACCTCTGCTCTCTTGTTCCAGTTGCTGTTGAAGCTCTTGCAGATCTTCAGTGGTTAGCTCTTCCTTGTGCTCCTCCACCAACTGTTCCACATCCTCACCACTCACCTCTAACCCCAAAGACTTGCCCAATTCCACAATTTCTTCCAAAACAGGCTCAGGCTCAGGGTTCTGAGGCTCAGCCCCAAAACCTTCAAAATCCCTCTCTAGGACACAGTCTGGCCACAATTTTCTCCAGGCAGAGTTCAAAGTCCTGGTAGTCACTCCCTCCCAAGCCTTACCTATAAGGTGTACACAATGCAGCATATGGAAATGTTTTCCAAAATTCTCTTAGGGTTATGTTCATGTCTGTGGTCACATCAAAGCACTTTTGAAACATTGCTTTGGTATAGAGTTTTTAAAGTTGGAAATGACCTGCTGGTCCATGGGCTGGAGGAGAGGAGTGGTATTAGGGGGCAAGAACTTCACTTTGATGAATTTAAACTCCTCCACAATTTTCTCTACCAAGTTTGGAGGATGACAAGGAGCATTGTCCATTATCAGGAGGCACTTAAGTGGCAAATTATTGTCCAATAGATATTTCTTCACACTGGGGCCAAACACACCATTGAACCAATCTAAGAAAATGTCCTTTGTGACCCATGCCTTTTTGTTAGACCTCCACATCACACACAAGTTAGACTTGCTGACACCGCATCTGCCAAACACTCGGGGATTTTCAAAAGATACACTAGTAAAGGCTTCACTTTGCAATCACCACTGGCATTGGCACAAAGCATCAAAGTTAGCCTGTCTTTCATAGGCTTATGTCCTGGCTGTGCCTTTTCCTCCTGAGTAATGTAGGTCCTGTTGGGCATTTTCTTCCAAAACAGGCCTGTTTCATCACAATTAAACACTTGTTGCGGGAGGAATTGTTCAGCCTCTACGTACTCCTGGAATTCAGGCACATATTTTTCAGCCGCACTTTTGTCACAACTGGCTCCCTCACCATGCCTCACAACACTATGTATGCCAGTACGCTTCTTAAATTTTGAAACCAGCCTCTGCTGGCTTTAAATTCGCTCACTTCACTCGTTGCAGGCATTTTCTTAAGGAGATCATCATGCAACTGCCTTGCTTTTCACATATTATTGCCTCCGAAACAGTATCTCCTGCTAACTGTTTCTCGTTGATCCACACCAACAACAACCTTTCCACATTTTCCAGCACTTGTGGTCTGTGTTTTGTGATCACAGATGCACTTTTTGCAACAACAGCTTCCTTGATTTTACTTGAATATTTCTTATCCACAATGGTAGCGATGGTAGAAAAGGGTTTACCATACAGCCTGGCCAGCTCACTGATACGCACTCCACTTTCATATTTTTCTATTATCTCCTTCTTCAGTTCTATCGTACATATATTTCTGTTCCTCTTTGCCACAGGCTTAGCACTAGGATCTTTCCTTGGACCCATGGTAGCTTATTTAGCAGTTGCAAGCACTAAAAACAGTGGAATAATGACAATATACTGGTATGAATGCGTGGGTGTGGGTGGGTGGTCGCTCTCGCTTGTAAACAATAGCACTGACGCTCCCTGGAGTGCGCGCTCAGCTGGCGCCAAGCGGACACGTCCGGTCGAATGTCGTAAGCGATCAAACATCGGATGTCGCATTCAAATTTCTTACGTTATAAATATCGGTTATCGAATATAACTTAAGATGATAACATCGTAAGTCGAGGTACCACTGTATAGTGGTACCAACACTCTTATATGGGTGTGAAGCATGGGTTGCAAATGTGGCTGGAGGCAGTGGAGATGTCCTGTCTAAGGGCAATGTGTGGTGTAAATATTATGCAGAAAATTCGGAGTGTGGAAATTAGGAGGAAGTGTGGAGTTACTAAAAGTATTTGTCAGAGGGCTGAAGAGGGGTTGTTGAGGTGGTTTGGTCATTTAGAGAGAATGGATCAAAGTAGAATGACTTGGAGAGCGTATAAATCTGTAGGGGAAGGAAGGCGGGGTAGGGGTCGTCCTCGAAAAGGTTGGAGGGAGGGGGTAAAGGAGGTTTTGTGGGCGAGGGGCTTGGACTTCCAGCAAGCATGTGTGAGCGTGTTAGATAGGAGTGAATGGAGACGAATGGTTTTATGGACCTGACGAGCTGTTGGAGTGTGAGCAGGGTAACATTTGTGAAGGATTCAGGGAAACCAGTTAATTGATTTAGTTGGACTTGAGTCCTGGAAATGGGAAGTACAATGCCTGCACTTTAAAGGAGGGGTCTGGGATAGTGACAGTTGGGAGGGACTTATTCTCAGCTGTCATATCTGAGCGCCTCTGCAAAGACAGTGATTATGTATGAGTGAGGTGAAAGTGTTGAATGATGATGAAAGTATTTTCTTTTTGGGGATTTTCTTTTTTTTTTTTTTTTTTTTGATCACCCTGCCTCGGTGGGAGACGGCCTACTTGTTGGAAAAAAAAAATGATTTTAGTTTAGGTAGTAGGTTGGTAGACAGCAGTCACTCAGGGAGGTACTACCATCCTGCCAAGCGAGTGTGAAACAGAAACCTGTAATTGGTTTACATGATGGCAGGATTGCCGATGTCCTTTTTCTTTTTTTTCTTATAAACACATGGGATAACAGGTATATCTTGCTACTTCTACTTGCACTTAGGTTACAATACACATGCATATATATTTACACCCATTTGGGTTATCTTCTATTTTCTTAATGGTTCTTGTTCTTTATTTCCTCTTATCTCCATGAAGAAGTGGAGGAAAAGAATTCTTCCTCTGTAAGCCATGTGTGTCATAAGAGGTGACTAAAATGCCAGGAGCAAGGGGCTAGTAGCACCTTCACCTGTATAAATTAGTACTCCATGTAAAAGAAAAACTTTCGTTTTTCTTTTAGGTCACCCTGCCTAGGAGGGATACGACCAGTTTGTTAAAAAAAAAAAAACTTTAGGCTACTGTAATTATAATAGTAATAGTGAGTTATAAACAGGCAGTGAGACTAGAGTACTGGCCACTGGAGGAGCTTCAAACAACAACAGTGTCTTACAAGTTCTGGCTGATGTGTTCAACTCTCCTGTGTATACCATGGTGAGTATGAGGGGTGTGTGTGTGTGTGTGTGTGTGTGTGTGTGTGTGTGTGTGTGTGTGTGTTAGTTAGTTAGTTACCATTTTGTCCTAGGCACATGTCGATTAGACACTAGGCCTGTTGTATGTATGTGTGTGTGTGTGTGTGTGTGTGTGTGTGTGTGTGTGTGTGTGTGTGTAACGAAACACTTCAAATGTTTCGGCCCCGCCGGTGAACCCGGGCCCTCCGTGCGTGAAGCTAGAGCGCTAGCCACCATGCCATCGGGGGGGTGTGGGGTGTGTGTGTGGGGTGTGTGTGTGTGGTGTGTGTGTGTGTGGGGTGTGTGTGTGTGTGTATGTGGGGTGTGTGTGTGTGGGGGGTGTGTGTGGGGTGTGGGTGTGTGAGGGTGTGGGTGTGTGAGGGTGTGGGTGTGTGAGGGATGTGGGTGTGGAGGGTGTGGGTGTGTGAGGGGTGTGGGTGTGTGTGTGTGTGGGTGTGTGAGGGGTGTGGGTGTTAGTTACCATTTGTCCTAGGCACATGTCAATTAGACACTAGGCCTGTTGTATATATGTGTGTGTGTATGTGTATGTAAGGAAACACTTCGAAATGTTTCTGCCCACGGAGTGAACCCGGCCCTCCGTGCGTCAAGCAAGAGCTTTACCCACTAGGCCACCGGGTGTGTGTGTGTGTGTGTGTGGGTGTGGGTGTGTGTGTGTGTGCGGTGTGGGGGTGTGGGTGTGTGGGTGTGGGTGTTAGTTACCATTTTGTCCTAGGCACATGTCAAGTAGACACTAGGCCTGTTGTATGTATGTGTGTGTATGTGTGTGTAAGGCCCGAAATGTTTCTGCCCACAGTGAACCCGGCCCCTCCGTGCTCAAGCAGACTTACCCACTAGGCCACCGGGTGTGTGTGTGTGTGTGTGTGGGGTGTGGGTGTGTGTGTGTGTGGGAAAGGTTGTTGTTGGTGTGGATCAACGAGAAACAGTAGCAGGAATACTGTTTCGGAGGCAATAATATGTGTGTGTGTGTGTGTGTGTGTGTTTTATGTGTTGTGTGTGGAGGGGGAATGTTCAACTTTCCCCTGATCCACTGAGGCCTAGTCTGAACCGGGCCGCGGGGCGTTGCCCCCCAAAACCCTCTCAGGTAAACTCCAGGTAATACCATGGTGTGTGTTCATCTTTCTTATGTACACTTTGGTATATGTGTGTTAAACTTGGTGTGTGTGTGTGTGTGTGTGTGTGTGTGGGGTGACAATTTGGTCAGAATAAATATCAAGCACCTGCTGACTCGTGTTTATAAACGAAGAATACAGTTTATATTAAATAATTTTTATTAAACAAGTGCATATGCACAAAAACAAACACACACATACGAAAATACAAAATACACACAGAAAAATGCACAAAACATTCAATGCATATACTACATGCATATATACACATGTACACATGGGGTCATGTCATTGTAAAATAAAAAATTATTTATTAGGCACCTAGGCAATAATGTAGAATTCTAGTACTGTACAATTCTTTGATATAGAGCATATTTTATAAAGATCGGTATTTGTTTTAAGGAACTTTAAAAATAAATGTTAACCAAATACTGTGCTGTTTTAATTTTTAGGCAGTTGCCAATTCTGCATGTCTGGGATCTGCATATAGGGCCAAGCACGGTTTTGGTGGGTAGCAAGTTCCAAGAGGTAATAAAGCGCGACTTCAAACTTGTCTGAAAACCCAAAATTTTGATGCCGATAGGTGTGTTTGTATAATTATAATGCAGTGGACCCCGAGTATCGGCCGTAATCTGTTCAGGAGCTGGGCCTCAACTCGAACTGGCCAAAAGTCAAACTAATATTTCCCATAAGAAATAATGTAAATACAATTAATCCGTTCCAGACACCCAAATTGGGCTGAAAAAGCAACTGAAACACGAGTCGGGCGATACTCAGGGTAGCCAAAACTCGGGGTCCACTGTAAGTCATTTCCCAAATAGGGACATTTATTACAAAGATTTCATGTAGGGAAGAGCTCATAGTTATGCAAATTATTTTGGGTAGACTTAAACTAGGGTACCCAGTAATACTGATAAACATAAAATTATATTGCACATGACAGTAGGGCCTCACTTATACGGCAGGTTAGGTTCCAGGCTACTGCCTATTTTTTTTTTATATATATATAGTTTCAGATATACTGAGAATGGTATAAATTTCTTGAACACTTAGGGTTTTCAGGCATGTCTCCTACCCTTTTTCTTTAAACAGTTTATCTGACCAATAATGTTTTTATTTATTCTGGCTTATAGCATGTCTCTGTTTGCAATTATATTAGTCTAGAACTGTAGACCCCTATAACATTATAACCTAAATCTGGTATAAACCTTGAACAGAGGAATGTTTTGTGTGTCACAGAAATTAGTTTATCTTACAAAGGGGAAAAAAAATAGCTGGGAACAGATTGATTACCTACATTTGGTTTTTTATCTTGGACATATTGTAACTTCCTTTATATAAATTTTATATACAACCATAAAAATTACTTTTTTAAACTTTTATTTTACGTAGG
>WNWK01005794.1:0-37500 GCA_009830355.1 Cherax destructor | reverse complement strand
CACAATGTATTATAGTCAGGGGGCGCTAAACCCGTAGGGGTCCCACTGGGGAATAGGGGAGGATCAATGAGCCTCCCTTAGGGATAGTGTAGATCGAGGGATACATAGTGTGGACTGAGGGATACATAGTGTAGATCGGGGGATACATAGTGTGGACTGAGGGATACATAGTGTGGACTGAGGGATACATAGTGTAGATCGGGGGATACATAGTTTGGACTGAGAGATACATAGTGTGGACTGAGAGATACATAGTGTAGATCGAGGGATACATAGTGTGGACTGAGAGATACATAGTGTAGATTGAGGGATACATAGTGTAGATTGAGGGATACATAGTGTGGACTGAGGGATACATAGTGTGGACTGAGAGATACATAGTGTAGATCGAGGGATACATAGTGTGAGGAATGTTGTTAATGTTTGTATTATAACACTGTTAAAATATATGATTGAAATATACCAGACAGTTTTTTAATCCTAAGTTTAAGCTAAATCCACAGGAGAAGCCATATTTTTATATATATATATATATATATATATATATATATATATATATATATATATATATATATATATATATATATTTATATATATATATATATATATATATATATATATATATATATATATATATATATATATATATATATATATATATATATATATATTATATATATATATATATATATATATATATATATATATATATATATATATCAATACATGCGCAAGCAGTTCGAACCCATGTTGTACTGGCCAGTCATGTGAGCGAGAACCACATGTCACTTTAACCCACAGGGCCACCCAATCCTACAAGAACCAAGCACATAGCACAAAGCTATGTGTTTTACCTTGGTCCGAGGACATACGGAGTTTGTCCTCGGACCAAGGTAAAACACATAGCTTGGTTCTTGTAGGATTGGGTGGCCCTGTGGGTTAAGGCATGTGGTTCTCGCTCACAATGATGGGCCAGTACAACATGGGTTCGAACCCTGGCTAGCGCAGTGTTGTTATTGATCAATACCACTCGTTCGGGGTTACAATAATATATATATATGGGAAGAGTTTCAGGTCCTTTCTTATGTTCCTCTTCACAGAGTCGTGCGATGTTACGCTACTGTGAGGTGTAGTCTTTGTTAGTGTGATGTGACTGTGAGGTGTAGTCTTGCCCCTTTATAAGCCTCCTTGTCATGTTTCCTTTTATAGTTCCTTTTTAATGTGAGTAGTCACGAAAGCGCTTGGAATTCCTCTATTTTTTCATAGTGGTTGTCTTGCATATATATATATATATATATATATATATATATATATATATAAGACGAGCCATGGGGGGTGGAAATCTTTAGCTCAAGTACTTTCACACTTCTCAGTGCGTCATCAGGAGCTATGCAATGTTGCAAGGCAGCAACTGAAGGAGTGAGGGGAAGTTTTCTCTGAGTAGTGCAGTGCGGGACTGTCACCTGCCGCAGCCTCTCTCAGAATGTGGGCCAACGGCTGGTGCCACCCCACACAACCACCATTCCCATCCCCCCCATATGGGGTAGGAGGGTTCTGAGGTGTCAAGTATTATGAATTTAAAAGATTTAATAGCCAGCCCCAAGTTTTTTCTAGCCGATTTGAACAGGTCATGTGACTTGAGAAAATACATTTCTTGTGGATAATATATATATTGCCATTATTCTGTGTAACCTTTTTAATAAAAGAAAGAATGGATGTGCTCTTTGTCCATTTAAATGTCCTGGTCTGGGGTACTCGAATGTTGCCAGGGGTACTCAGAATTATCTCTTTATATTTTCCTAAATATTGTGTACCATTCTTCTCAGTGTCGGTTAATATGCCTTACTTGGGAATCTTCTATACCATTCCGATATTTCTATGATCCAAATTTCTACTTCTAATATCCTTTAACCCCACTACCTATGTTATCACGTAATCTTATGTACCTGTCAATGTACGGTACAGTAACATCTAAACGCTATATATAGCCATTCACATCTGACGTAGCATGAAGTTTTGGTACGTAGACACTGGTCGAGCGTCACCAATCCATCATCAACCCACCTGGCATAATGAGCAATCCTGTGATTTTGCATAGCATTGTTGTGTAAGGTTGTATACAGTAGACTCTACTAAATAGCTATCGAACTTGTATAACCCATAATTTGAGTTATATACTATATTCCTGTCATGTTTCAAGAGAGAAGATTCAATTATGTTTCTATGGCAGAACTGTTTGGTACAATAATCTGGGGAGCAGCCCACCCCGGTGGGTGATTACAGGAACTAACGTGGTTAAAGATAGCGTTCGACTCCTGCCCTGTCCTCAGTATTTATGTTGGGCTATTCTGGTTTCCAGAAGTTTACCTGTTTGACCAATATATGAGAGGACACTGAGTACATGGGACCTTGTAAACCCTACCAACTTTTTTGGAGGGTGTGTTGTAGGGTGTGTTATTAATCAGTCTTTGTTTCACAGTTCCTGTGTTTTTGAAAGTAAGGTTTATATTGATATTTTTCAATGCCTCTCGTAGGCAGACCAGGTTCTCATTGTATGGTAAAACTAGTACATTTTTCCTGGCCATCACTTCCTTAGGTTCAGTCGTGTAGAAAGTCTTGCTTGCTGACATTACTGCCTTCTCCACAACATCCCTGGGATATCTCAGTTTTGTGGCTATGTTGAATATCTTGCTGATTTCGTCCTCTAGGTACTCTGGACTGCAGATGCGCAAGGTAAAGGTAGAAAGTTGAAAGTGAACATAGATAAGAGTAAGGTGATGAGGATATCAAACGAATTAAATAAAGAAAAATTGGATATCACATTGGAGAGAGGGATTATGGAAGAAGTAAATGTTTTCAGATATTTGGGAGTTGACTTTTCAGCGGATGGGTTTATGAAGGATGAGGTTAACCATAGAATTTATGAAGAAAAAAAGGTGAGTGGTGCGTTGAGGTATCTGTGGAGACAAAAAACGTTATCCATGGAGGCAAAGAAGGGAATGTATGAAAGTATAGTGGTACCAACACTTATATGGGTGTGAAGCATGGGTTGCAAATGCTGCAGCTAGGAGGCGGCTGGAGATGTCCTGTCTAAGGGCAATGTGTGGTGTAAATATTATGCAGAAAATTCGGAATGTGGAAATTAGGAGGTGTGGAGTTACTAAAAGTATTTGTCAGAGGGCTGAAGAGAGGTTGTTGAGGTGGTTTAGTCATTTAGAGAGAATAGATCAAAGTAGAATGACTTGGAGAGCGTATAAATCTGTAGGGGAAGGAAGGCGGGGTAGGGGTCGTCCTAGAAAAGGTTGGAGGGAGGGGGTAAAGAGGTTTTGTGGGCGAGGGGCTTGGACCTCTAGCAAGCATGTGTGAGCGTGTTAGATAGGAGTGAATGGAGACGAATGGTTTTTGGGACCTGACGAGCTGTTGGAGTGTGAGCAGGTAATTTGAAGGATTCAGAACCAGTTAATTTATTTAGTTGGACTTGAGTCCTGGAAATGCCTGCACTTTATGAAGGGTCTGGATAGTGACTGCTGGGAGGGACTATTCTCAGGTGTCGACTGAGCGCTTCTGCAAAGACTGATTATGTATGAGTGAGTGAAAGTGTGAATGATGATGAGATTTTTTGGGGATTTCTCTTGGTGTCATCTGCCTCGGTGGAGAACGACTTTGTTGATATATTATATATATATATATTATATATGATATATATATTATATATATTATATGGGTATATATATATATATATATAGTATATTATATGATTTTGTTATATATATATATATATATATATATATATGATATATATATATATATATATATATATAATATATATATATATATATATATATATATTATATATATATATATATATATATGTATATGTATATATAATGTATATATATATATATATATATATATATATATATATATATATATATATAGTATATAATCACAATACCATGACTAACAATTCACAACTAACCCACAATACCATGACTAACAATTCACAACTAACCCACAATACCATGACTAACAATTCACAACTAACCCACAATACCATGACTAACAGTTCACAACTAACCCACAATACCATGACTAACAGTTCACAACTAACATATCTGGAGGCTAATCTAGACGTTTCGACCAGTCCTGGACCAGTTATCGATGTTTCGCTCGGTCCTAGACCAAATCAACTGACCGAGCAAGTCACAATCATGCTGGTTCACCTCGCTAGACGCCTTGACCCCTACGAGTTTAACACTGGTACAGAGTACCAGCCCACAGCCCTCATGGGTAGGGAATGGGGCACCCTGCCCATAATTACACCAGGGTTAATGATGGTACATCCATCGTGGCCCGAGACATATTCATCAGTGCCTTCGTTGCAAGGCGTCTGTGGTTCTGTTGTTGCAATCAGCCTTGCAATGTGGCACACTAGCCTTTCCTCTTTAGTTCAGTAACCATCTAGAGTTCTTCATATCAGGTTGTTGTGGGTTAATTGCAAGTTCTTCAGCCTTAATGACCCTCGTGTAGTTGGTAGTTACCAAGTAAGTAAAATTTTGTCAGACTTCTACATTCATAACAGTCGACTAACACCCAGGTACCTACTTACTGCTAGGTAAAGTGACAGCAGGTGTAAGGTAACTAACACCCAGGTATCTACTTACTGCTAGGTGAACAGTGACAGCAGGTGTAAGGTAACTAACGCCCAGGTACCTACTTACTGCTAGGTGAACAGTAACAGCAGGTGTAAGGTAACTAACACCCAGGTACCTACTTACTGCTAGGTGAACAGTAACAGCAGGTGTAAGGTAACTAACGCCCAGGTACCTACTTACTGCTAGGTGAACAGTAACATCAGGTGTAAGGTAACTAACGCCCAGGTACCTACTTACAGCTAGGTGATCTTTTGCTGCCCAGCCTTCATGAAGTGCGGGTGAGCTGCTCAGGTCCCTGGTGGCAGTTCAGCGAAGCTTGGTTTTCCAACAACATGGCGGCTCAGTATAGACGCAGAGTTAATACAGTCTGTATTGAGATTCTACAGGGGGCCATTTACCCAAACAACATGGATGTGCTACTGCCCTTGATTATCAGGGACACCTTCAAGATCCCGAATGAAGACATATATGGTGTTTCCCTGAATGGAGCAGGAAGGATCTTCATTAAACTAAACACCGGTGCAGCATATGATGCCATTGTGGATAAATATCGGGGGTCGAGGATCGTCATTAATTCAAGTCTGGAGGTACGTCTACAAGATGTATCGGCCCATTATACTTGGCTTAAGATTCGAAATGTACCTTTTGAAGCCTTGGAAATGGATGTGAAGGTGTTTCAGCAGTTTGGGTAATCCATGCGATTATGGTGGCCTGCTGGGCCCAAGGCCTATATGCTGGATTGCCAGAGGGTACATTCTCTGTGAAGATGACGCTTAGGAAGCAGGTACCATCATATGTGCAAATGGCCGTCTTCAGAACGCAGGTCTATGTGACGTATCCAGGGCAGGTGAGGACCTGTTGTCTCTGTGATGTGGCTGGCCATGTTGCGGCATCTTGTGAACGTTGTAGAGATCATCAGCAGCAGCATCAGGGGTATGGAACATCAGCAGGAAGCAGATGCAAGGGGCGAAGTACAATCAGCCGTGGTTGTGGAGCGTGGCAGGAAGTGGAGTGAGATGGTTGAGGCATCAGAGGTAGTGGTTACAACACTGCCGTCGGCTACGTTGGAAACGGAGCCTGATCCTCGTCGGGTTGAGGTGTCACAGGGTAACATGGGCCTGGATGTTGAGTTGGCGAACCCTATGTTGGAGGATTTGTGTAGGATGTTGGACAGCCCGACATCGGCAGGGCATGAGTGTGGAGAGATGGATGAGTGTGAGCCGGTGAGCACAGAATCTGAGTATGAGGTGGAAGGTGGAGGAAGTGCATGTGGAGATGGAGGAAGTGCAGGTGGAGGTGGAGGTGCACAGGGAGGGGGAGAAGGAGGTGATGGAAGTGGTGGGGGAATCGAGGAAACGATCAGGTGGTATGGCTGACAACGATGTGCTCACCCCGGGCCAGAGGTTGGGTAAAAAAGCCTCAGTAGAGATGGTCGGAGCTATCAAGGGAGGGGCAGTGGGGAAGCTGGCGAAGCGGGATATGAAAGGGGGAAATGGCAAGGAAGGTATGGTGTCGGTGGGAGCCACCAGGGTCGTAAAGTCTAAAGGTAAACCCCCGTTGTATTCAGGTGTCTGAACGTTAATGTTAATGGCCTTCGAAAGGAGGTAAAGAGAAGGTGGTTAGAGATGACATTGAGACGTATGAGAGGTTATGTGTGTATCATTCAAGAGCACAATTTTCGGTGTGGACGTGACTTACAGTTGAATGGGTATGTAATGTATATGGGAAGTTCAGGAAGCTTAAAGGGTGAGGTCGCAATAGGGATAAGTCTGACCAGTCCTTTTCGTTTATGGGCCTGGGAAGAGGGAGGGAGTGGGAGGATTGTGAGAGTGGAGGGGGGTGTGGGGGGAGGTCCAGCTGGTGTTGGTTGGCATGTATATGCTGGCGGTGCATATGCGTCAATGTAAGGAGGATTTTGTAAGGGATGAGTTGATTTATGCCCTGCGAGGGTTGCCTATGGTAACAGTGATAGCCGGGGACTGGAACTATGTGATAAGGGAGAAGGATGTAGAGCCGCAAGGATCGGGGTGTATGTTAGGTGTGTTACGAAAGGTCCTTGGGGCAGTCGGGGTGGTGGATGTAGTAAGAGGTAGGGGTTGGAACGTGGATTATACGTTTTTTCAAAAAGGATACGCAGCTAGGTTAGATAGGATATATGTCTCAAGGGTTGTGCAGGTGGAACAGGTTAGTTGCATCGACGTAGGATTCTCAGATCACAGGGGTGTTTTGGCGGATTTAGGGTGGGAGGGGGCGGTGGCTACTTATTCAGGTTATTGGAAGCTGAATGTTAGTTTAATGGATGGGGTGGGGCACAGGGAGGTTTTCGCAGACTGGTGGGGCGGCTGTGGGATGGGATGCGAGACTGTTATGACACGTGTGGTTGGCAGAGGCAGGGGGAAATAGATCATTTGCGTGGACAGCTTCGGGACATACAGAATGAGAGGTTTCAAGCTCTTAGGGTCAGGGGTGGTGTGGAAGACGTTCTGTGGGGGGATAAGCCTTCAGCTTTGGTGTTGAGTAGAAGGTGGACGGGAATTTGGGTGGGTATAGGGCTGGGCAGGGGGGTCAATAGAATGAAGTCCAAGCTGATGGAGATACGAACGTGGGTGGGAGGGGCATTGGGGAGGGGGTGTGGGTGGATTTTAGTAGACAGGCTTAAGATTTGTGGGAAAACTTTTGCTAGGGATGTTCAGGAGGCGCGAAGGATTAATTCGGCGGAAGTGGTGGATGCTGCCATAACAAGGATGGGGGTTGGAAACCAGGGGAGGTGACTCTTTTGCAGAGAATTATAGTTATTAATACGACGCAGGGGATGTGTGGGTATGTGGGACACTGGTTTAGACGGAAGATGGGAGGGATAGGATATTATGTGGCGGCAGGTAATGAGGTTTTGGATGGAGTCTTGGAGGGTGTTGATGGAGAGGAGAGGAGAGGTTTGGAGGGGGACATTACGGAAGAGGAGGTGGAGCAGGCGGTGCAGGAGTTACATTTAGGGAAGGTGCCGGGAATCGATGGGATTCCTGGGGATTTTTACGTTAGGCATTGGGAGGTGTTAAGGGAAGTGTTGTTGAAGGTATTTAATGGGATGAAGGTAGAGGGTAAAATGGGTCTAGAGCATTGGACGGGGATCATGGTGTTGGTACCCAATGGGCATGATAGAAATACTCTGGCGGGTTATAGGGCTATAACTCTTCTTTGTGGCAATTACAAGATATTTGCGAAGATCTTGGGGAAATCGCTTGAAGAGAGTTTTGGGTAGTCTTTTGGATGAGGGGCAGTTCGGTGTGCCGGGGAGGAGTATGCGTACGGGGCATTATAGAATCAGGGATTTTCTTGAGAGGAGAGGGGGGAGGCGGTGTTATCAGCTTGGATTGGGAAACCGCTTATGATAGGGTGGAGAGAGAAATGTTGTGGAAGATTTTGGGAAAGCAGGGGTTTGGGAAGGAGGTGGTAGGTTGGGTGAAAATGCTTTATGAAGGGGCACAGTTTTGGGTCCAGATTAATGGGATGTTAGGGGAGGTTGTGAGCATGGGTAGGGGACTGAGGCAGGGTTGTCCTGTATCTCAGCTTCTCTTCACGTGTCTTCAGAACCCCTTTTATAGGTTGGTAAGGGAAGGGGTGTGGGAACAGGTAGAGGATTCAAGATTGGCCCCTGAAATTGTGGGTTACGTAGATGACACCACGATTCTGGTGGGCGGCGAGGAGGGTTTAGCCAATGTGGATAGGATTGTGGTTTTTTTGGGAAAGCTACAAGGATGGGGGTCAATAGAATGAAGTCCAAGCTGATGGTGGTAGGAACATTGGTGGGAGGGGCATTGGTTAGGGGGTGTGGGTGGATTTTAGTAGACAGGCTTAAGATTTGTGGGAAAACTTTTGCTAGGGATGTTCAGGAGGCGCGAAGGATTAATTCGGTGGAAGTGGTGGATGCTGCCATAACAAGGATGGAGGTTGGAAACCAGGGGAGGTGACTCTTTTGCAGAGGATTATAGTTATTAATAAGCTCATTTATAGTAGGTTGTGGTTTGTGGGTGCAATATATCCCTTTTGTGATGAGGACATTCTTTGTTTGCAAAGGAAAGCTTTAAGGTTTATTTGGGCATATGGTAGGCATTGGTTGCATCAGGATGTAGTTATGGCGAGGGTGAGGTTAGAGGGGTTAGGATTGATACCTTTGTGTTGTAGATTGTTGGGTGTGTATGTGAAGCAGGAACTCATGGGAGGGGGGATATCGGGGAGCAAGGGTAGATTGAGTAATGCGGGTTGTGAGGAGGTGGTGGGGTGCGAGGGATGTGCTGCCTTGTGAGGCAATCTTACGATTTTTGTTGGTTGTGAGGGATCCTGGGAGGATTAAGGTAAGTATACTTGACAGGGTGGGGGATACTTTAGAGGTTGTACAGGGAAAGGTGGAGTTTTCCCTATACAACTGGACGAAGGTGTGGTTTTGGTTAAGAAGGGTAAAAGTTTTGTCGAGGGTAAGGGAGACAGGTTATCGTTTCCTACATGGTGTCTTAGCATCCCGAGCACAGCTGTTGCGTATGGGAATAGTAGTGGATGGGTCGTGTCCTCTATGCGGGGAGTTGGACACGGCGTATCATTCTGTGTATTTTTGTAGGGAATTGGATGATGTGCAGGTTTGGCTTGGAAGGGTGTTTAAGAGTGTGGGAGGGGGGTATCAATCTTACGGGGTTTAAGCTTGGACTTCGGGGGTTGTACTGATGATGTTCAAAGGGCGTTAGTGTATGTCGTTTTGGATTATATACACACGTCATGGGGTATGAGAGAGGTGAGAGGTACGGGTAGGATTCAGGCACTAGCGGCTAGATTCTATAGAACGAGATGTAGGAACCAGGAGATATATGGGAAACGTTGGGAGAAGGCTTTTTCAGTGGGGTACAGGGCTTTAAGGGGTGGATGAGTTGGCAGTTGTAAGAGGACTGGTCAGTGGATGCATAGGAATGGGGCTTGATGAACGGTTGTGTGAGGGTGGGGGTGTGCATGTTAGGTGGTGTTTGTGTGGGGAGAGGGAATAGGTTTGGGGGTCTTTGGGGGGTTTCTTATCGAGTATACACGTTGAAAAGGGGACTGTCAACGAGGGGGGTTGGGGAGACGGCTCGACACAGGGAGGTATGCATGGGTGTGTTTGTGACTCAAGACTATCGGGGATGTCCCGGGGGGGAGTGTATGTAAGGGTAGGCGACTGGGGTTTACCTAGACTGTATGCTTTATTATTATATTAGGACTAGATAATTTGGAGTTTTGGCTTCTTGGTAATGTTTTTATATATATTTCAATGTTTTGTATTGACATATGTATCAGGTTTAACGTGTTTTGAGGCTATGTTTTCTAGCAATAAAAGTTGTGGTTTTTTGTTGTGGTGATCTTTTGTGAGGAAGATATTGTGTAGATTTATATTTAGTATTGCAGTGCGTGAAATTTAGTAAGGTCCGTTACAGACCAGGATGCTATATGTCTTATGTGGATCATGCATGTAAGGCCAGTTCATCTGGCTATGGCAGTGTTTCTTTGACATCTGAGGGTTTACTGCACTTATGGGTTTTGTGTAAATTTATAACGGTAGGCTTTGATGGACCTGTGTCCATGGAAGAGTATGTATGTGTTAGTGGAAGGGGGGAGGGCGCAGGGAAGATATTGCATTGTATACTTTTACATTGTGTGGTCATTAGAGCCTTGCTGAGCCTCATATGTAGCGTCATGAAATGTACATGTCTTTGCCTTAGAGGTGCATTATTTCTTGTTAATATTGGTTTTTTTAGCAGAGCTACGTTTTTAGTGACATTTTCCAAAACACATGTGCTGGTGTTAAATATATGTTTCGTTTTGTTATCTGTTTAACAATATGTTCAATATGTAATAGTATTTTTTTTTTTTTGGTGTGTGTGAGGTTTGGCTCACCACATTTTCTGTGATCTTTATGATTTTGTATACTTTGATGAGTCCTGTGCATGTGTGAGGTTCAGATTGTATTAATGTTGGCTTATGAGTTGGCTGATGTTTTCAGGCCATGTAATGTTATTTTTTTTATGTACTTATGTTATTTTAATAAAAATATTAAAAAAATGTCCCATAGATTTCGAAAAAAATATGGACAACATGCCCACTCACTCAGCACCTGGACCAGATTCATGGAATGCTCTAATTATAAAGAAGTGTAAAGTACCACTAGCACGAGTCCTCGGTACCCCTAGCACGAGTCCTCAGTACCACTAGCACGAGCCCTCAGTACCACTAGCACGAGTCCTCAGTACCACTAGCACGAGTCCTCAGTACCACTAGCACGAGTCATCAGTACCACTAGCACGAGTCCTCAGTACCACTAGCACGAGTCCTCAGTACCACTAGCACGAGCCCTCAGTACCACTAGCACGAGCCCTCAGTACCACTAGCACGAGCCCTCAGTACCACTGGCACGAGTCCTCAGTACCATTAGCACGAGTCCTCAGTACCACTAGCACGAGTCCTCGGTACCACTAGCACGAGTCCTCGGTACCACTAGCACGAGTCCTCAGTACCACTAGCACGAGTCCTCAGTACCACTAGCACGAGCCCTCAGTACCACTAGCACGGTGGTCCGGTGGTCTGGTGGCTTGAGCTCTCGCTTCACACACGGAGGGCCCGGGTTCGATTCCCGGCGGGTGGAAACATTTCGACGTGTTTCCTTACACCTGTTGTCATGTTTACCTAGCAGCAAATAGGTACCTGGGTTGTTAGTCGACTGGTGTGGGTCGCATCCTGGGGGACAAGATTAAGGACCCCAATGGAAATAAGACACAGTCCTCGATGACGCACTGACTTTCTTGGGTTATCTATCCTGGGTGGCTAACCCTCCGGGGTTAAAAATCCGAAGAAATCTTATCTTATTAGCCCTCAGTGCAGCGCTGTATAACCCCTGTGGTTTAGCGCTTCTATTTGATTATAATAATAATAATTAGCCCTCAGTACCACTAGCACGAGTCCTCAGTACCACTAGCACGAGTCCTCAGTACCACTAGCACGAGTCCTCAGTACCACTATCACGAGTTTTCAGTACCACTAGCACGAGTCCTCAGTACCACTAGCACTAGTCCTCAGTACTACTAGCTCGAGTCCTCAGTACCACTAGCACGAGCCCTCAGTATTCTTTGAAGAGCTTAGATTTAGGTGAAATACCGGAGGCCTTATAAAGAGTGCAGACATAGCACCTTTGTATAAGGGAGGCAGTAGAGCACTAGCTAAATATTACACACCAGTAGCACTAACTTCTCACATAAAAATCTTGGACCCCAATGGAAATAAGTCACTTTGTCTGAATTTTTGGGGTTATATTAGGTTGCTATACATATGCTGCTATGTATGGTAATCTATGTAATTGTGTATACCTGAATAACCTTACTAACCCCATTTCCACAGTAGTTTAACCCCTGTGGTTTAGCGCTTCTATTTGATTATAAGAATAATAATAAATCCACAGTAGTTACCGCTTGCGTCTGGGGAGTCGTTCTCTGTTACGCTCCTCACTCCGTTTTCTGTTGTCACTGTTCACCTAGCAGTAAGTTTTTTTTGTTTAAACTATATCATGGTGTACAGAAAACTGAGACATAGCACAAATACATACAGTATGGAATCAAAATTACACAAAAATATGAGTACAGTCACCTGCCGTCTTGTCATACAAGACATACAAAACCCGTGGACAATTAATACTTTATATAAAATATACACTACGGCCGTGTCCAATAATATTAAGAGTAACACAAAAACTTAACAAAAGCAATATATAGTATCCACTACATTGTCAAATACCCACCACCATGGGTTTGAAATCTAACCGCATCCCCAAAAGAGAAGCATAACATAAGGAGGCTTATATTTGCAAAATATTAATAAGTTGTCCTAGTGAATGAACATAATACCCATACATAGCCAGAATTATGTATTTTTTTTTTTACATTTTTATTTAAAAGAACAAAATAATATATACATGCACATACAAAAATTAAGACCAAAACATAAGTACATAAACAATACATAAGATAAGAACCAGAACAATAACACTAAGTACACAAAAACCTTGACAACCCAAGGTTCCAGTTGTCACTCCTTAATAAAGGCCACCCACACAAGCAACACAAAACTGAGCGGCCCAACCAACAACCATAAGATCTACAAGTTGAAAACATATCACTCATCATAAATATAAAACAAGGTAAAGCTAATCATATAATAAGAGTACACACATAGGCCATTATGCAAGCCTAGAACCCATAACAAATAACAGAAACAGCCACCACAGACAGACCACCATCTTCAATGGGAGACCATCTGCCAAGATCCACCATCAAAGACGGCATCCTGCTAGCGCAGAATCTCGCTGTTAATAATAATAATAATATGGAAACATATCCAAAACATTACAAAAAAACCAAGACACAAGAAATTGCACCCCTAATACTATGATACAAAATGAAATCGACACATAACCTGAACAGGATATATTTATATAAAAACATATATATATACATGATAAAACTTTACATATATTAACAAAAGATTCAACAAAATCCCTAATACTACCTACACTTGGAAATTATACGTTCCCCTGTATCAACACTCACACATGTGGAAAGGACACCTGGCGAGAAAGCCGCACATTCCTACCCACAAAAACATCGAACTGTAGCTCAGGAAAATTACAGTGTCTCTTTTCCCCTAAGAATGTTGCCATCACAATCTATAACAGTACATACCACAGTCTCATAAGAGAGAGGCTCTAAGCCTAACCATACAATATATACCATAAACAATATAAGATAATTCTTCCACAAGGCTCATGAAAAACTTGATGGATAGAAGGTGCAATGCCTCCCCCAAAAGCACCTCAGGAAAAAACCCAGAGTTTCCCCCTGAAAAAAAAAGTCACCACATATGCTCAAGGTACACCCCCCACATGCTCACTCATCCACCCCACCCCATTCCTCCATCACCTGTCATCACCCTCACTGTCCTCCATCCCCCTGGGTCCATCCCCCCCACCATACAAACTCCTGTACCATTCAAGCCCTAAAACCTCACCCCTCACCTCTAGGACCAGCCCCTCAAGATGTGACCCCCACCCTCACTCCGAAGAATCTCTACAGTTACATTCCTATATCCCTTCGAAAAAGCAGAACCCCAAGCCCTACGATACAACTCCCGATTTCTGCATCTTGTACGAAAAAATGCGCCGCCATCGCTCGCATTCTAATCTCCCCAGCCACCTCCCATAAATTCCAAGAGACATGAACATAGTCAGCCACAAGGTACATCATCGCCCGTCACACATCGTCGTGTACACCCTCAATATCCAAACTTAAAGCCCTCAAGCTCGACACCCCTCCCATCATGCGCAAAACCCTTCCAAATCATTCCTAACCCCACAATATCTCACAAAAATATATCACATGAAAATCCGTCTCCAATTGCCCACACCTGCGACAGCCGGAATCCACCACAAGACCCACATTATACAGCTTCGCTCTCGACGCCAAATTACCTTTCAAAAATTTATATACCATTTCCCTCACTTTCGACCCTAATTTCATCTTACGTAACCCCATCCACGCCCTCCTTCAATTATACAAAGGATTCATCGCTTCACCCTGCACACCTTTCCCAACCCTCTCCACCCTCCCCAAAACACCCACCCGTAAAGCTCCCAGCTCTCGAACCATCAATAACCTTAGCAACATTGCCTCACACGTTAAGACCTCCCTCCCAGCCCACCATCTTCGAACATCTACCATCACCCTCCGACCCCTCTCCCTCGCACATCCCAGATACCTCTGCTACCAGCTGCATCAAATACCTTTAACACAGACTCTGATCAATTTAAAACATACTATACCAATAAAGGAGTAACTCCAAACAGTTGTCGACTAGTAAGTGTATCTCATGACTTCGTGCAAAAAGAACTAAGCAGGTTAAACCCAATTAAGAGCACCGGCCCAGATAACATCCCGTCTAAGTTCCTAAAAGATGGTGCCTCTGAACTGGCAATTCCCATTGCTCACATAATAAATTTGTCCATCACCACTTTTTTTTTTATATTTTATTTAAAAACATAGGAATGTACAAAAACACAAGGGTTCGAGACCTCAGCACCATAACACCATCACAAACCACAGACCCAGTACATGAAACCAAAAGCCACCCACACGATGCATACATGTGTACAAATGTACAAATATAAGGAAAAAGAACAAAATTACAAAGATACAATAGAACATAATTTACAATTTTTTTTTATATTTTATTTAAAAAATGCAATTTCTTAAGTCACATATTCATATATCACGGTATTACTATACCACAAGTAAACATAATAATTAAAGTACATTATATATATTATTATCCTTAAAATTGTATTATCTCAACTTCAAACATAAGGTGAAACTATGTCCAGCTGCTTATCAATGAACTATTTTACATAAAAATCATCCTAAACTCAAACTTAGCAACATAGACAACTTTATGTTGTAAACAAAATTAAACATAACAGCCTAGAATTGCAAAATAAATGTACCCCATCGGGTAAATAGTTTTTGTACATACCTATAACCTTACTAACATCCACTTATACAGTCTACTTGAAAATGCTGTCCTAATTATTACATGTAAATACTCATCTAAGTACAAGTAATATACTCGTAACACAGTTGCCACTCAGCTTTGGTGGCGTGCGGATGGGTTCTCTCTGTTGGTAGCCCTCTGGCAGGGAAAATTGTGAACTACACAATGGCGGCTGGATACCTGAAGAGAATCAACACAGTCTGCGTTGAGCTCTTGCAAGGCACCATTTTGGGACATGCAGCAGAAGTTCTCTTGCCCAGTATCATTCGTGAGACCTACGACATTATGGACGAGGATTTGTACGGAGTATCCTTAAATGGAGCCTCGCGTATGTTTGTCAAGTTAACATTGTCTTCTGCCTACGAGGAAGTGGTGGCCAAGCACCAGGAGGTACAATACCAGGTGACGCCGACCGTGGCCGTGTGCCTCCATGATGTGTCACGTACGTTCACTTGGCTTACCCTACGTAACGTGCCATTTGAATCAGATGATTATGTAATCAAGAGCGCTTTTGCAAAATATAGGACTGTGCATTATACGAGGGCGGGACGGTGGAACGAAGGTCCGTATGTAGGTAAGCCGAACGGCACATATTCCATGAAGATGACTCTACAACACCCTGTTCCTTCGTATGTGGTGCTGGCAGCCTTCCGCACACAGCTATATGTCACGTATCCTGGGCAGCGGCGTACGTGCCGGCTGTGTGCATCGTATGATCACATAGCCAGTCAGTGTGATCGTTGGCGGAACCCTGCCACCGCGAAGGAGCCATCGGCAAAATCAGAGACGTCTGAGGCGGCACATCAGTGGACAAGAAGTGATGTACCCGTACAGCAGGCTTGGAGCGACGAGGTGGAGTTACAAGCATTGGTGGAGGAGACGTGTGTGACCCTAACTGGTGGGGTGTCTGGAGGTGACGTGGGTGAAATCGAAGGAGATCAGATGGATGCAGATGGCGCCGAGAGTGATGTGGGACATATCTCCCAGGTTTTCCCGGAGTTCTTTCAAGTACCGGAAGAGTGTGTAGCACCGGCCTCATCACCAGCGGGGTCGGAAACTGAGAATAATTGTATAAGGGGAGGTATAGACACCCCAGAAGCGGCGACGACTCTAGTAGTAGATGTGGAGGTATATCCTGTGGGACTGACTGCAAGTGAGATGGTGGTCGATGCAGGTTCTCATAAGCGTGCAGCGGACGTGTCGGATGGTGAGGATGATATTACCCCGGGTCAACGCACAGGGAAAAAAACGTGAACGGGGCCACTTGGCCACGATTGCTCATCCACACAACAGCAAGGGCGTGTAGTAGAGCAGAGTGAGACTGAGTCGTCTGAGGTCGGGCAGTGTAATCAGCCCCGTAGAGTATCCAGAGGGAAACCTCCAATTTTCAATTCCAGTGTGTGACCATTAATGTGAATGGTTTGAATGATGCATATAAAAGGTGTGAATTTGAGCAGTTCTTGCGACAGTATGATGTCGATGTAGCCTTCGTTCAAGAACATAACTTTCGTGTTGTGGATGACTTGTGTGTGCGTGGTTACGTGGTATATGGAGCACAATCATTACGATTGAAAGGTGGAGTGGCAGTGTTAATCCGCGAAACCAGTTCTTTCCGGTGTCGACGGAGTGTCGCGAGTCCCGATGGTCGGGTAGTTCGGGTTGAAGGATGGTGGGGAACTGTGAACTTAGGGTTTATTGGTGTTTACGGACCCGCCGATAGCGACGTGCGAGTGAAAAACGTGTTTCTTCGTGAAACACTAGTTTATCAGCTCCGGTCACTGCCCGTGGTCACAGTCGTGGGTGGTGACTGGAATTGTGTAGCGAGACGAAGGGATGTTGAACCATGGGGTCATGGATTTTATTCAGAATTTTTAGGCGATTTAATACGTGGAGTACGGTTGCGAGACGTTGGCGGAGACATTGTGGGAGGAGTAGCTCACACGTACGTACGTGAGGCGAGAATATGCCGCAAGACTTGATCGAGTGTATGTAACGTCACTAGTGGTTGTCATGAGTGTGGTAACGTGCGCGGTCCCTTTTGCTGATCATCGGGCAGTGGTGACACGATTGTCATGGGAGGGCTTACCACGTTTATTTCCGAGGTATTGGAAGTTAAATGTTAGCTTATTACGAGAGCAGGAAATACGTGTATTGTTTGCTAGTATGTGGAAGCAAGAGTGGGGAAATAGGAAGCATCTCGGGAGTGTGGTGCAATGGTGGGACAGCGAGGGTAAACCCGCCGTTCAGACATTCTTTCGTTCAGTGGGTAAGGAGGTCAGCAGGTTGCGGTATGGTAGGTTGAACTATCTCAAGTCTCAACTGCAAGAAAGTTATATGCCGCAGGCGACGTATCCAGTGGCGTCTATACGTGCATTGAAAGAGGAGATCCGCGAATTACAAAATGAGTTGTTCAATGGATCCTGAGTAGCAGCTGGTTTAGAAGAGGTTTTGTGGGGCAATCAGCCGTTGGCTTACGTTCTTCGCGAGCAGGGTAAACGTCGTATGGCGATGACTCTAACGAGTTTACGAGTTCAGCAAGAGGTGGGAGAGTACTCCGTAGGGACGGTACTCACGAGTACTGAAGGCATGGGGGCTTATGCAGACGAGCATTTTCGCTCGACGTGCGACAGTCACGGTGTCTGTCATGAAGCTTTAGAAGTAGTTAAGGATTGGGAAGCGAGTCAGCTAAGTGAAGACGATGGGCGAGAACTTGGTGCACCCATTCATACTGAGGAGGTGTGGACGGCACTCAGTGGGATGAATGTTGGTAAGTCGCCGGGAAGCGACGGTCTCCCTTGCGAGTTTTACTTAGAGTTTTGGGAGGTGTTAAAAGAGTTTCTTGTGCATTTGATAAACGAAATGAGGGTGAGTGGCCAGCTAGGTGACTCGCAGAGTACAGGAATCGTGGTCCTGGTTCCTAAAAAGGCGGAGTGTGCGGAGCTATCTGATTATCGAGTAATAACACTGTTGAATGCAGATTATAAATTATTCGCCAAGGTGTTGGCGAATAGATTGAAGATGGTATTGGACAATGTCTTACACAGTGGACAATATGGGGTACCAGGGCATTCGATGCGTCATGGTCAGGGGTGTATTATTGATTTTATCATGGAGTGTCAGCAGCATTGCGTGGTGGTAGTATTCTCGCATTGGATTGGAAAGCTATGTTCGATAACGTTGAACGTACAGCGTTATGGGAGTTGATGGAACGACAAGGGTTTGGAAATGACATAATACAGTGGACACAAACTTTGTATCGCGGGGCAAGTTTCCGGGGTTCAAGTTAATGGAAGATTAGGGCGTCGCCTAGAGTTGAGGCGCGGGATCTGTCAGGGTTGCCTGTTATCCCAAATACTATTCGCGCTTCTACAGAATCCATTTTATAAAGCGGTAACCAGTTATCATTTAGTACCACGGCCTTTCTTCCCAACGTGCGAGCTGATGGATATCGTAGGCTACGTTGATGACACATCTATCCTGGTGCGAGATGTAAAAAGTCTAATTGGGATGTCCGATGTGATTGGTGTATACGGTACCGCGACAGGGATGAGAAGTAATGTTAGTAAGTCAGGGTTGTTGTTAGTGGGGTCCTGGACGAAGGAACAGATGCCTTCTACTTGTTCATGGACAGTTAAGGAACAGCTAACCACTGCTGAGCCGAACCACATGGAACCTCTCATTTTGTAACTCCTGCAACTGCTCCCGTAACCATCGAGCCTCATCCAATGAACCTCCCACCCCACCCCCTGACAATCCCTCAACTACATTTCCAAAAACCTCTTCATTCCGAACCGCAGACGCGCATCCTCCCTACCCTCCTGCTGAAAGAATTTCTTTATCGCCGCCTTCGTCCACACATTCCACCAGTCCACTACATCCTCAACACCCCTCCCCTCCTCCCATAAGTCCTCCCACCAGGCAGCAAAAACGCTCCTATGGTCCTCCCTACTCAAGAGCCTCGTATTCAGTTTCCAATAACTAGAGTATACCCTCACTACTCCCTCCCACCGCAACTCCGCCAACACACCTCGATGATCCGAGCACCCGACATCGATACACTTCACCCTACCCACCTGTACATGCTCTGTTACATAAATTCGATCTAAATGAGCTGTGTAACCCCTACTACAAAACGTAAAATCAACACACCACCCCTCACCCCCGACCATGTCCTTTGCACCTACCGCTCCCAACACCTCCCTTAACACACTAGAAATACAACCCGCGCCCCGAGGTTTCACATCCTTGCACCGTATGATGCAATTCCAATCTCCCACTATCACCATCACTAAGGGCAACCCCCGGCACACATAAACCAAAGCCTCATTAACAAAAGCATCCTTTATCCTATGATTATTACTTGCCGGCATATAAACCCCAATGAAACAAACTTGAACGTCCCCCACAAACCCTCTACTCGAACTACCCGCCCCCCACCCCCCTCCTCCCAGGACTTTAACCGAAAAGGGCTGGTGGAACAAATCCCAACCACAACGCCACCCTTTATATTCTCCGAGCTACCTGTATACATCTCATACCCATTCAAACGTAAGTCTCTGCCACACCTAAAGTTATGCTCCTGAAAGAAGCAAACATCCACTCTCAGCCATCGCAAAGTCACTTCGACCCACTTCCTTTTCACCTCCAAATGGAGGCCATTAACATTCATGGTTATACACTTGAATTTTGTAATGGGAGCTTACCTCTGTTTCAACGGCTTCAACAGGCCCAACTTGACCACACCTTCAGCCCCAACACCTTTCCTTTTGTCCTTACTCTCCTTACAACCCTTATCCAAGGGCTTCCCTTTAGCGAACCCCTTCCCCCCTTTGCCACCTCCACCCAGGCCATCTTACAGGACCGCTGGTCAGGGGTCAGGACACCGTCATCACTCACACCACTGGGTCTCTTTCGGGACCCACCCATCACCTCCATCAACTCATCATCCTCCCCTCTATAAACCTCAACCTCCAATGTCTGCACTTCCAAGAGGTTCTCCGTTTCCTGGCTCCCGCCAACCAGGCTAGGACTCGCTATGCACACCCCTCCGGATCCTCCAAAACCGGTGCCTCATTAGACACCTTATCCACACACAACAAACCTGCAGTACCTGGACTAACCAGCAAACTACATATGTCCCCAAAAAAGGGGTCCTGGGAGCCGACCTGCAACACTGCAGGGTCTCCCATCATCCCAACAGAATCCTGCAGGCCTGTGATGTCCTGCGACAGCAGCGGTAAGGTCAACATCACCTCCTCAGCTACCTCCAAAACCTCACTCCAACGTGTTGCATTTTCTTTTTCCACAACAGATGCTACCTCCGTGTTCACGGCCACACCCACATCCATTGTTGCAGTCGCACAAACCTCAGGAGCCACCTCACACTCCTCACCAGAAGCACAGCCCTGACGATGCTCATCTCTCCGTCGATCACAAGAGGCAGCCATATGACCAGGTGCCCCACATAGCTGGCACGTACGGACCTGGCCGACATACGTGACATACACCTGCGTACGGAAGGTGTCCAACATAACGTAAGAGAGAATTTGCCTCCTCAGGGACATCTTAAGTGAAAAAGAGCCCTCCGGCATTCCAGCATAAAAGCCCTGGGACCACCAGCCAATGTTGACAGCATGTATAACACCGTATCGCTGGAAAACCTCCCTGACATCAGCCTCACAAGCTTCAAAAGGGACATTTCGAACTTTAATCCATTTGTACTGGGCTGACACATCCCGTAGTCTCACCTCCAATGCAGAATTGACGACGATCCTCTTCTGATACTCGTCAACAATCTCTTCATAGGTACTGCTGGAATTGAATTTTACAAAAATTCTTGCTGCTCCATTTAACGAAATACCAAACAGGGCCTCAATAGGGATTCCATAGGTATCCCTCACAATCAGGGGCAGGATAACATCCACATTACTCTGATACATGGCTCCCTGAAGCAGCTCAATCCACACAGTATTGACTCTGTGCCGGTACAGGTCCGCCATCTTGGAGAAAGGAAGTTGCTCAGTACTGCCACCAATGCTCCAAGTCAGCACGTCCGACCACCACGAAGGCTAGGCAGCCAATGTGTCCATCACCACTAATACAGTACCAGAGGGGTTCAAGGAGGCCAGAGTTACTCCTATCTTCAAGAAAAATAGTAGGTCTGATCTATAGGCCTGTTAGTATAATCAGTGTAATGTCCAAAATTCTAGAGAGGGGGGTGTACTGTCAAGTAGTTAAGTATCTTAATGACAACAACATTCTTCATAGTTACCAATCAGGCTTTAGGAGCTCTTACTCAACAGACACCTCCCTAATTAATCTGATGGATTACATGAGAACTGAAATGTCGATAGGGAACCTCATAGGAATGGTAACTTTAGACTTGCAAAAGGCCTTCGATACTGTCAACCACAATGTATTATGTAAGAAACTTCAAGCTCTCGGCATAGGTTCCAAAGACTGGTTTAAGTCCTATCTTAGCAATAGGAAACAAATTGTCAAAATCAACAAAACAGAATCAGAACCACTGCCGATAGCATGTGGAATTCCCCAAGGTAGTATTCTGGGTCCCTTATTATTCCTGTTATGTAAATGACATGCCCATCAGTGTCAAGTGCAAACTCCTACTGTATGCGGATGACAGTGCTCTATTAGTAGACAACAAACTATCGTTACACCTCGGGAAAACAGAAGCCATACTCTTTGGCACGAAATATAAACTGAGAAGGGTAAATAATTTTAATGTCCGGTGTAATGGGAAATCCATCACTTCAGTTTCCTCAGTAAAATATCTGGGAATCCCCTTTGACCCATGCATGTCAGGAGAACTGATAGGGAACAGTGTAGTAAAGAAAGCGAATGTCAGACTGAAGTTCCTCTACAGACAAGCACAGTGTCTACCTACTGAGGCTCGCAGGACCCTATGTCTAGCCCTTATACAATGTCATATGGACTACGCTTGCTCTTCATGGTACTCTGTCTTGACAAAAAAAACTGAAAGATAAACTGCAAATCACCCAGAACAAAATGGTAAGATTCATCCTGGACCTGGGTCCAAGAGAGCATGTAGGCCAGGATGAATTGCAACAATTGGATATGCTGAATATTGAAGACAGAGTAAAACAACTTAAGTTGAATCAAGTTTATAAAATTGCTCACAAACAGTGTCCAGAATATCTTGCTGCCAATTTTGTCAAGGCTGGAACCAAAGCAGTCATAGTATACTAGGGGCAGAGAGCACAACTTTGTAGTACCCACAGTCAGTGGCCAGGCTTCAAACACCTTTTATTGTACAGCAATAAAGGAATGGAACAGACTGCCTGCACATGTCAAAGCCAGTCATAGCATGAGCCAGTTCAAGAAGAGAGCCAAAAGGTACCTAATGAATGTAGCGACAGAAAGGGAGGAGAATTATTTTTTATTTTTTTTTAGCTAACATACATGTAAATGTAAATAACTCTTTTTACCTTATTCCTAGTATATATCCTTAATAGTATAATAACATATATCTCCTACAATGTATAATATTAAGGTATTAAATGGACCCCAATGGAAGTAAGTCACTCTGACTTTTTTGGGTTATCCTAGGTTTTCTACACATATGCTGCTATGTATGATAATCTATGTAACTGTATTTGTGTATACCTGAATAAACTTACTTACTTACCCATCAATTACACAACCCAGAGCAACACGGGTTTAGAGCAGGTCGCTCCTGCCTGTCCCAGCTCCTGGACCACTATGACATGGTCTTGGATGGTCGCTCCTGCCTCTCACAACTACTGGACAACTACGACATGGTCTTTGATGGTCGCTCCTGCCTCTCACAACTACTGGACCACTATGACATGGTCTTGGATGGTCGCTCCTGTCTCTCACAACTACTGGACCACTATAACATGGTCTTGGATGCACTGGAGGACAAACGGATGTAGTATACACAGACTGCGAAAGCCTCGACAAGTGTGACCATGGTGTAATAGCACACAAAATGCGTGATAAAGGAATAACAGGAAAAGTTGATAGATGGATCTATAACTTCCTAACAAATAGAACACAAAGAGTAATAGTAAACAGAGTAAAGTCTGAGGCAGCTACTGTAATAAGCTCTGTTCCACAAGGTACAGTACTGGCTCCCAGTGTTCCACAAGGTACAGTACTCGCTCCCAGTGTTCCACAAGGTACAGTACTCGCTCCCAGTGTTCCACAAGGTACAGTACTGGCTCCCAGTGTTCCACAAGGTACAGTACTCGCTCCCAGTGTTCCACAAGGTACAGTACTGGCTCCCAGTGTTCCACAAGGTACAGTACTCGCTCCCAGTGTTCCACAAGGTACAGTACTGGCTCCCAGTGTTCCACAAGGTACAGTACTAGCTCCCAGTGTTCCACAAGGTACAGTACTGGCTCCCAGTGTTCCACAAGGTACAGTACTCGCTCCCAGTGTTCCACAAGGTACAGTACTGGCTCCCAGTGTTCCACAAGGTACAGTACTGGTTCCCAGTATTCCACAAGGTACAGTACTCGCTCCCAGTGTTCCACAAGATACAGTACTCGCTCCCAGTGTTCCACAAGGTACAGTACAGGCTTCCATCGTTCCACAAGGTACAGCACTGGCTACCAGTGTTCCACAAGGTACAGTACTCGCTCCCAGTGTTCCACAAGGTACAGTACTCCCTACCAGTGTTCCACAAGGTACAGTACTGGCTCCCAGTGTTCCACAAGGTACAGTACTGGCTCCCAGTGTTCCACAAGGTACAGTACTGGCTCCCAGTGTTCCACAAGGTACAGTACTCGCTCCCAGTGGTCCACAAGGTACAGTACTCGCTCCCAGTGGTCCAAAAGGTACAGTACTCGCTCCCAGTATTCCACAAGGTACAGTACTCGCTCCCAGTGTTCCACAAGGTACAGTACTATCTCCCAGTGTAACACAAGGTACAGTACTCTTTCCCAGTGTACCACAAGGTACAGTACTCTCTCCCAGTGTTCCACAAGGCACAGTACTGGCTCCCAGTGTTCCACAAGGTACAGTACTAGCTCCCAGTGTTCCACAAGGTACAGTACTGGCTCCCAGTGTTCCACAAGGTACAGTACTCGCTCCCAGTGTTCCACAAGGTACAGTACTGGCTCCCAGTGTTCCACAAGGTACAGTACTGGTTCCCAGTGTTCCACAAGGTACAGTACTCGCTCCCAGTGTTCCACAAGATACAGTACTCGCTCCCAGTGTTCCACAAGGTACAGTACAGGCTTCCATCGTTCCACAAGGTACAGTACTGGCTACCAGTGTTCCACAAGGTACAGTACTCGCTCCCAGTGTTCCACAAGGTACAGTACTCCCTACCAGTGTTCCACAAGGTACAGTACTGGCTCCCAGTGTTCCACAAGGTACAGTACTGGCTCCCAGTGTTCCACAAGGTACAGTACTGGCTCCCAGTGTTCCACAAGGTACAGTACTGGCTCCCAGTGTTCCACAAGGTACAGTACTCGCTCCCAGTGGTCCACAAGGTACAGTACTATCTCCCAGTGTAACACAAGGTACAGTACTCTTTCCCAGTGTACCACAAGGTACAGTACTCTCTCCCAGTGTTCCACAAGGCACAGTACTGGCTCCCAGTGTTCCACAAGGTACAGTACTGGCTCCCAGTGTTCCACAAGGTACAGTACTGGCTCCCAGTGTTCCACAAGGTACAGTACTGGCTCCCAGTGTTCCACAAGGTACAGTACTCGTTCCCAGTGTTCCACAAGGTACCGTACTGGCTCCTAGTGTTCCACAAGGTATAGTACTCGCCCCCATCCTGTTCCTCATTCTCACATCTGACATAGACAGAGATGTAAGCACAGTGTCCTCCTTTGCTGAGTACACGAGTACACTGAGAGACAACACAATAAGTGTCAGGGGCCCAAGACTGTTCAACTGCCACCCAGCATACATAAGGGGGATTACCAATAGACCCCTGGCTGTCTTCAAGACCCCTGGCTGTCTTCAAGACCCCCTGGCTGTCTTCAAGACCTCTGGCTGTCTTCAAGACCCCTGGCTGTCTTCAAGACCCCTGGCTGTCTTCAAGACCCCTGGCTGTCTTCAAGACCCCTGGTTGTCTTCAAGACCCCTGGCTGTCTTCAAGACCCCTGGCTGTCTTCAAGAAGGCGCTGGACAGGCACCTAAAGTCAGTACCTGACCAGCCGGGCTGTGGTTCCTACGTTTTTTTACGTGCGGCCAGCAGTAACAACCTGGTTGATCAGGTCCTGATCCATCACGAGGCCTGGTCATGGACCGGGCCGCTGGGGCGCTGACCCCTGAAATACCCACCAGGTATACCATTGTTGTAAGCGGTTCTTCGAGTGCCTTAACCGGTTCTTCTAGTGGCTGAACATGTTCTTCGAGTGGCTCAACCGGTTCTTCGAGTGGCTCAACCGGTTCTACAAGTGCCTTAACCGGTTCTTCGACTTACTCTGGCATTTGCCAATGATGGTTCAGTTACGTGATGGAATGTGGAGGTATGGAGGGGGTAAGTCCCTCCCTCTACCCTCTTCCCTCCCTTCCTCTACCCTCCCTCCCTCTTCCCTCCCTTTCTTTGTCTTCTACCTGCTGCTACTTCACCTCTAAAAGGACACTTGTTATCAGTTGAATTACACATATTATCTATTGTATTACACATATTATCAATTGAATTACATATATTATCTATTGAATTACACATATTATCTACTGAATTACACATATTATCTATTGAATTACACATATTATCTATTGAATTACACATATTATCTACTGAATTACACATATTATCTATTGAACTACACATATCTATTGAATTACACATATTATCTACTGAATTACACATATTATCTATTGAACTACACATATTATATATTGAATTACACATATTATCTATTGAATTACACATATTATCTATTGAATTACACATATTATCTATTGAATTACATATATTATCTACTGAATTACACATATTATCTATTGAAACTAAATTCACTCCTAGGTTTCAAGATGCTACATTAATCTGCCTATATACAACTGTAGAATCATATCTGCTCTGTATATGACACTTAGATGTATATCCTGCCTGTATATACACTGTAGAATGTATATCCTGCCTGTATACACACTGTAGAATGTATATCCTGCCTGAATACACACAGTAGAATGTATATCCTGCTGACATTCTATACTGTTGACATTCTATACTGTGATATTCTAGACTGCTGACATTCTAGACTGCTGACATTCAATACTGCTGACATTCTAGACTGCTAACATTCTAGACTGCTGACATTTTAGACTGCTGACATTCTAGACTGCTAACATTCTAGACTGCTAACATTCTAGACTGCTAACATTCTAGACTGCTAACATTCTAGACTGCTAACATTCTAGACTGCTGACATTCTAGACTGCTGACATTCTAGACTGCTGACATTCTAGACTGCTGACATTCTAGACTGCTGACATTCTAGACTGCTGACATTCTAGACTGCTGACATTCTAGACTGCTGACATTTTAGATTGCTGACATTCTAGACTGCTGACATTCTAGACTGCTGACATTCTAGACTGCTGACATTGTAGACTGCTGACATTCTAGACTGCTAATATTCTAGACCGCTGACATTGTAGACTGCTGACATTCTAGACTGCTGACATTCTAGACTGCTGACATTCTAGACTGCTGACATTCTAGACTGTTGACATTCTAGACTGCTGATATTATTTACTGCTGACATTCTAGACTGCTGACATTCTAGACTGCTAACATTCTAGACTGCTAACATTCTAGACTGCTGACATTCTAGACTGCTGACATTCTAGACTGCTGACGTTCTAGACTGCTAACATTCTAGACTGCTGACATTCTAGACTGCTGACATTCTAGACTGCTGACATTCTAGACTGCTGACATTCTAGACTGCTAGCATTCTAGACTGCTAACATTCTAGACTGCTTAGCACATTCTAGACTGCTGAACTGTATTCTAGACTGCTGTGACATTCTATGACTGCTGACATTTTATGACTGCTGACATTCTAGTTTGCTGAATGCAATCATGCTGACATTCTAGACTGCTGACATGTCTGTATGTGATTCAGCACTTGTACATTTAGCTGCTGACATTCAATCACTGTGTATTCTAGACTGCTAACATTTGATGCTGAATTCTAGACTGCTGACATTTTAGATGCTGACATTCATATTGTACTGCTATGACATTTAGTATGCTGTAGAGCATTTTAGTGACTGGCAACATTTAGGTAGTGTACATGTTGAGTGCTAGGACATTTGTAGTAGGTGCACATGTTTAGACTGTAGTAGAATGTCTAGACTGTTAACCATGTTGATGCTGTACATGTCTAGACTGCTAACATTTAGCTGTGACACTCAGACTGTGAATTCTAGACTGTGACATTCGCCTGCTGTATCTCAGAAGTGCTTACAAGCAGTGATTATTGCTGTGTGAGGAGCGGTCAGGTAGCTTCGCAGCCACCAGGGGTGTGTACCCCCTGTAGGTGAGTCAACAGGTGTGCAGGTCATGTATGTGTAGTGTGGCAGCCATGTTGTATGTGTAGTGTGGCAGCCATGTTGTATGTGTAGTGTGGCAGCCATGATTGTATCACAGTGTAGTGTGGCAGCCATGTTGTATGTGTAGTGTGCAATCATGTTGTATGTGTAGTGTGGCAGCCATGTTTATGTGTGTGTGAGCCAGTTGTATGTGTAGTGTGGCAGCCATGTTGTATGTGTAGTGTGGCAGTCCATGTTGTATGTGTAGTGGTCAGCCATGTTGTATGTGTAGTGTAGGAGCCATGTTGTATGTGTAGTGTGGCAGCCATGTTGTATGTGTAGTGTGCAGCCATGTTGTATGTGTAGTGTGGCAGCCATGTTGTATGTGTAGTGTGGCAGCCATGTTGTATGTGTAGTGTGGCAGTCATGTTGTATGTGTAGTGTGGCAGTCATGTTGTATGTGTAGTGTGGCAGCCATGTTGTATGTGTAGTGTGGCAGCCATGTTGTATGTGTAGTGTGGCAGCCATGTTGTATGTGTAGTGTGGCAGCCATGTTGGGTCGTCCCAACACATCAACATGGTTTAAGCAGACTCCGTCAATAGCTTATATGAATAGCCGTGAATAAATCATTGTCGTAAGGAAGACTTAATATCGCCAGCGTGTAGCGGGTCGAAGTGCGTTCTACGCATCCAGGTCACCTGCTGAACCGTAGCATTGACGCAACGGACACAACGGTAGCATTGATGCAACGGACACAACGGTAGCATTGACGCAACTGACACAACGCTAGCATTGACGCAACGGACACAACGCTAGCATTGACACAACGGACACAACAGTAGCATTGACGCAACGGACACAACGGTATCATTGACGCAACGGACACAACAGTAGCATTGATGCAATCAGAATAACTCTTTGTTGATGCCGCGTTCCCAGTCGTAAAGTATTTGGCTTGGCTTATTAACCCCAAAGAGTAAATAACACACGAAATGTGGCTGGTTTTCCAACCCAGGATGCCGCCCATAACTGTCCAACTATCACCCAGGAAACTACTTCTAGGGCAACATTGCCCATACGTCTCTCCCAACACAAGATGCCGCCCACAACAGTCAACTGAGTCCAAGAATAATCAATGGAAATCAAGAACCCAATGGAAATCAACGACCCCAATGGAAATCAAGGACCAAATGGAAATCAAGGATCCCAATGGAAATCAAGGACCCAATGGAAATCAAGGACCCAATGGAAATCAAGGACCCACTTGAAATCAAGGACCCAATTGAAATCAAGGACCCAATGGAAATCAAGGACCCCATTGAAATCAAGGACCCCATTGAAATCAAGGACCCAATTGAAATCAAGGACCCAATGGAAATCAAGGACCCCATTGAAATCAAGGACCCCATTGAAATCAAGGACCCAATTGAAACCAAGTACCCAATGGAAATCAAGGACCCAATGGAAATCAAGGACCCAATGGAAATCAAGGATCCCAATGGAAATCAAGGACCCAATGGAAATCAAGGACCCCAATGGAAATCAAGGACCCAATGGAAATCAAGGACCCCAATGGAAATCAAGGACCCAATGAAAATCAAGGACCCCAATGAAAATCAAAGACCCAATGGAAATCAAGGACCCAATGGAAATCAAGGACCCAATGGAAATCAAGGACCCAATGGAAATCAAGGACCCAATGGAAATCAAGGACCCAATGGAAATAAGTCACTGTGTCTGACTTTTTTGGGTTACATTGCGTAATTCACACAAATATTACCATATATGCAACAGAGACAGTGAATAAAACTGTAAAATTTCAAGCCCATTCGTGATTTCTCACACTGATAATGTGAAAAGTCACGAAAGCGCTGGGAATTTCACTATTTTCTTTTTCACTGTGGTTATTTTGCATACTGTGATATCACCTGTTTACTGTGATCTTAATTGCACGTGTTACTGTGTACGATGATTGTACGTATGTGTACGTGTGGTTAAATTAAGTTAATGTTGTGGGCATGAGGTGGTTATATCCTGGTGTTTATTCCGCTACTGCTCAAGTTATCCTGTTGTTTTGCATCCTACTGCGGGGCCAGGAGCTGTGACTAGACCCCTGCAACCACAGCTAGGTGAGTACAGCATCCACTAGGAGTACCAGCAGCACCTGGTAGTTGGAACAGTCGAGTCTAGAATTGGAACTGTCAGAATCTAGGGGTCGAAACACTGGTAGGGTAGTAGTAGTGGTGGTGGTAGTAGTAGTGGTGGTGGTAGTAGTAGGAGTATGCCTGTCTTGTAAATAAAACGTTATTGTCCGATACATAATGGTATGTTGTATGCTTTATACTGGCAGTGGGCAGAGGGTGTGGCAATAAGTCAGTTTGTGTGACGTTTATGGGCTACCCTGATGGGTAATTTACACTATGTACGATAACTGTACACTTGTGTACCTGTGTACCTAAATAAATCCACTATCCTTACCTATCCTATCTTACTATCGGCGCCTTTAAGCCAGAAGAATATAGTCCTCGGATGACAGCCTCACTATCAACTCTGACGTCTTGAGCTGTCAGTCTTTCTCATGGTACCAACACAGGAGGGAATTACAGGCAGTATAGCACAACACACCTGTCGTCAGGTAATCCACACGTACCTACCACACTAGATAACCGTGATAACCGTGCTCACACCTAACAAGGATAAATACAGGGATCACAGTGATTACTTTGTATGCTGAATTAATACACACAGAGGAAATGCAAACATTAAGCTCTAAGTAAGTTTCTTCAGGCCCAGGTACACATAAGTATAACCATCATACATAGTTACATATGTGTATATTGCCCACGACAACCACCCAAAAAAAAGTATGACAAATTGACTTATAGGATAACCGAAAAAGTCAGTCAAATTGACTTATAGGATAACCGAAAAAGTCAGTCAAATTGACTTATAGGATAACCGAAAAAGTCAGTCAAATTGACTTATAGGATAACCGAAAAAGTCAGTCAAATTGATTTATATAGAATAGCCAAAAAAATCAGTCACATTGACTTATTTACAAAATTAACTCCACTCACAGCCTTGGTGGTGTTCAGGTGCGACTGCTCCGACACCTGGTGGTACCAACGCATATTACTGATTTTCACGAAGATGGCGGACAGGAGTAAGCACCGAGTCAATACAGTCTGTGTTGAGGTATTGCAGGGGGCCATTTATCCCAACAATGCCGATGTACTGTTACCAGCAATAATACGTGACACCTATGGAATATCGCATAGGGAATTGTGTGGATTGGCATTGAATGGTTCTGCCAGAATCTTCGTGAAATTCCTGGAGAGCAGTGTTTACGACCGGGTGGTAGACAGATACCAAGAGAAGAGGATTGAGGTCAACTCCGGTCTAGAGGTACGACTTCGGGATGTTTCCAGCTACTATACGTGGATACGACTTCGGAATGTGCCTTTTGAGGTGAGTGAGGCTGATGTCAGGGAGGCATTTAGCTGGTACGGGGTTGTTCATGCTGCCTTGGTGGGACGGTGGGCTCAAGGTATTTATGCTGGGCTGTTGGAGGGTTCATATTCCCTGAAAATGACCTTAAAGAGCCAGATTCCATCCTATGTCACCTTGGATGGATTTCGTACACAAGTCTATGTAACATACGCTGGGCAACAGAGGACTTGTAGGATATGTGGTTCGGCGGCGCATATGGCGGCAACTTGCGACAAGAGGATGGAGCAGCAGCGACCCAGTCGTGTTGATGTGTTGCAGAAGGAGAATGTTGTGGTTGGGGAGGAACTACCAGTAGCAATGGAAGAGATGGATATGGCGGCTACCGGCAAATGGAGTGAAATAGTGGACAATGAGGATGGGCGTGTCCTCACTTTACCTCAGACGAATCAGGACATGGCAACTGGGAGTCTTGAGGCGGCTTCAGGACAGGAGGAAGCAGGTTTTGTGTTACCTGACCCATTAATTCAAGAATTTTAGGAATTCTTTGTGCAGGGACATTGCCAGGGGAGTTACAGGTTTGTTCTACAGTTGGTGTGGAGTCAGGGGATAGCATTGTACCAGAGAATGTTGGCAAGAGTGATGGAATGCTGACGGCATTGGTTCAAGAGGTACGAGTGGAGGTGCACAGAGGAGATGTGGAGGAGGGTAAGGAGGAGATGGAGGCCTTGGGCGAGTCCCGGAAGAGGTCGGGTGAAACTTCGGATGAGGATTTCCCCATGCCAGGCCAACGAGTCAGTAAAAAAACATGGGTTGATGTAGCAAAGGGAGGTAGGATAGGTGTACAGGGAAAAGTGTTGGACAAGGAGCGATTAGGTAAGGTAGGGAAGTTTGGGTCTTCGAAGGTGATATCACCAAAGATACAAAAGCATAGAGGAAAGCCCCTTTCGCTTTTTTCAGGTGTTTAACAATGAATGTTAACGGCCTCTGAGCGGAGGTCAAACGCAAGTGGGTAGGAGAGACGTTGAGAAGGCTGAATGTAGATGTATGTATATTACAGGAACATAATTTTAGGTATGGCAGAGACTTGTGTTTGGATGGGTACAAGGTGTATGTGGGTAGCGCTGATAGTTTTAAGGGAGGTGTTGTGGTAGGAATCAGAGAGACCAGCCCTTTTAGTTTCTTAACTTGGGAGGAAGGGGGGGTAAGAGTGGTGTATGTGGAGGGGGAATGGGGAGATGTGTGTGTGGTGTTCGTAGGGATTTACATGCTGGCAATGAATAATAGGAAGATTAAAGAGGAATTTGTATGGGATGAGTTGGTCTACTTTTTGAGAGGGTTACCTGTTATTGTGATAGTAGGTGGAGATTGGAACAGTATTATTCGGAAAAAGGACGTGGAACCGAGGGGGGCGGGATGTGAGTTGGTGGTATTAAGAGAAGTCTTTAGGGCAGTTGGCGTGGTTGACGCAGATGGTGGAGGGGGTGGCAACGTAGAGTATACTTTCATGAGGCGAGGGTATGCAGCTCGACTGGATCGTATATACGTGGCTGGGGCAATAACAGTAGGGAATGTGGATTATATCGATGTTGGTTTTCCTGATCACTGTGGGGTGCTGGTGCAGTTGCAATGGGAGGGGGTTGTCAAAACGTCCAGGTTATTGTAAACTTAATGTCAGGTGGTTGGAGGGGGTGGAACGTAGGGGGAGGTTTGCGGAGTGGTGGGGAAGGTTATGGGGGAGGGTCAAGGAGGTCGAGACGTGGGGACATGGTGGAATGTAGAGGCGAAGGTAGCAATACAAGCGTATTACAAGCGGGAGGGTTGGGAGGAGACCCAGTTGAGTTTTGGATTGCAAAGGTATTTGGAGGGACAGTTGAGAAATTGTTATAGGGGGGTGGGATATCACAAGGAAGAAATACGGGAATTACATGAGCATCTGAAGGAAATATAAAATGAAAGGTTCCATGCACTTAGAGTGCAAAGTGGTATGGATGATGTTCTATGGGATGATAAGCCGTCAATGACTGTGTTACGTGGTTTTCAGACAAGAAGGAAGGATATGACAGTAATAACATTACGGGTGAGTAAGGCTTTAGGTGGGTATAGGGAGGGGCAGGTTTTGAGGACAATGGAGGGCATAGGTGGGTATGTGGAGCATTGGTTCAGGGAGCACTTGACTAAAAGAGATGAGGTGAGAAAGGCTGGAGAGGAGATTTTGGACGGAATTCAGAGGGATGTCATGGATGGGGACAGGGAGGAGATGGAGGGGCATATTACAGTGGATGAAGTATGGGAGGCTGTAAAAGGTATGAAGTTGGGGAAGGCGTCTGGGATTGACGGCTTACCAAGTGATTTTTATGTGCAGAATTGGGATGCAATTAGGGTGTGTTTAACAGAGGTCTTTAATTATATGAAGGAGAGTGGTTCCATGGGGGTAGATCAACGCACTGAAGTAGTCATGATGGTGCCCAAGGTGAAGAAGGCAGAGACGATTCACGACTATAGGGGTATATCGTTGTTATGTGCCAACTATAAAATATTTGCAAGAATCTTAGGTAATAGGATGAAAAAAGTTTTGGGGAAGGTAATTGAGAGGGGGCAATTTGGGATACCGGGGAGATGCATGTGGGCTGGGCATGGGAGGATTAGGGAGTTTATAGAGGCAAAGGGGGGGGTAGGTGTGTTGGGTTTGGATTGGGAAACTGCCTATGACAATGTAGACAGGGACATGCTGTTGGACATTTTGAGAAGGAAGGGTTTTGGGGAGGAGGTGGTGGGTTGGTTCGGACATTGTATGGAGACGCTTTAGTACGGGTACAGGTGAATGGGAAGGTAGGGAAGTCAGTGGGTATGGAAAGAGGCCTGAGACAGGGGTGTCCTTTATCTCAATGTCTGTTTGCTTGTCTCCAGGATCCTTTTTATCAGTTAGTGGTAGAAAGAGTAAGGGGGGGTGATAAGGATAGGGATAGTGTTAGTGGAATAGTTGGCTTTGTGGATGATACGACCATCATGGTAGAAGGTGAGGGGGGCCTGGAGTACATTGGGATTTGTATAGAAGTTTTTGGGGAAGCTACTGGAATGAGGGTGAACCGGGCAAAATCAAAGTTGTTGGAGGTAGGGACATGGGTGGGGGGGAGTTGGGGCGTAGGTATGGTTGGGTTGTGGTAGATTTGCTGAAAATATATGGGGTTCTGTATTGCAATGACATATGGATAGCTAGATAAATTAATTCGGTTTCGGTGGTTGAGGCAGCCATACGGAGGTTGGGGGGGCTGGAGGCCTGGTGATGTAACATTATTTCAGAGGGTCATAGCCATTAATACTTTGATTTATAGTAAATTATGGTATGTTGCGGCAGTGTACCCCATTAGGGATGTGGATGTGGAGAAATTGCAACAGAGGGTTTTACGGTATGTATGGATGTAAGGAAGACATTGGTTGAATAAGAAGGTGGTAATGACGCTAGGGGGTAGGGGAGGGTTGGGACTCATTCCTTTGTGAAAGAGAGTGCAAGGCATATATGTTAAGCAACGTTTTCTATGGGAGGGGGGACCTAGAGGAAAGAGGGTGGGGCAGGTAATGAAGAAGATCAGGAGATGGTGGGGTGGGAAGGACCTTCTTGAGTGTGAGGGGATGTTGAGAATGTTATTGGTGGTTCGTGAGCCGGGGAGACTGAAGGTGGGGGTCTTGGGGGCTTAAAGAAGAGTTGGTGCAGAGGGAGGCAGTGTACCCTATGTGCAATTGAGGGGCGATTTGGGTTTGGTTACATCGTCTGAAGCTGCCTGCGAAGGTTCGCGAGACGGTTTATAGGTTTTTACAGGGGATTTTAGCTTCACGGGCGCAGTTAGTCATCATGGGTATAATAAGCGAGGGGGGATGTCCGAGATGTGGGCTTTTGGATACTGCGTATCATGTCATTTACTTTTGTGAGGCTTTAGGTAGGGTGCGTGCATGGGTAGGTGGTGTGTTACGGTGGGTTGGGCAGGTGGGTTGTCTTTTTTGAGTGTTTTAATTATGGACGTGGAGGGAGTAGGTGTTGATGTGAGGAGAGCCATTCTGTATATTGTAGCAGATTGCATTCATGTGTCTTGGAGTATGAGGGATGTAGTAGGGGAGGTGAGGGTTAGGGTGCTGGCGGCACGGTTTTATCGAACAAAGTGTCGGAATGAAGTTGTATATGGTAGGGATTGGGGACGGGCTTTTCCTGAGGCCTATAGGCACATGACTGTCTGGATACTTTTAGGGATAGATAGGGCAAACGAATAAGAAGGCTGGTCGGGTGGTTGTGGAAGGGGGGGTGTCTCTTAGTATGGATGGTGTGCATGATGTGTGGAAGGGTGTGGGTGATGGGAGGATGAGGAGAGTTTGGTAGTAGTGGGGGACTGTTTACCTTGGGGGACTGTTTACCTTGGGGCTTTGGGGAATGCATTATGTCCTGGATTGCGGGGCACAGACTAAAGACTTGAGTGAAAGGTGTATTTGTGCGACTGCCGTCTTAAAAGACGGGGGGTGTCAGGGGTAGTGTGAAGGGGGCTTTCACTGTGGTTTGTGAAAAAGTGGCTGGGATGGTGGTTAAGGTCAGACCGGTAGGCATAATAATATGTGAGCACGAGATTATTGAAGGGATGAGGGAGGTTACACTTTTTTTGCAAGAATAACGTGATTTTATTTTTGAAAAGTTTAAGCCGATTCATTTATGGCCTTGACTCAAATATATATTGGTAGCTTGATATGTACTAATTGTAAAAATATTGAATAAGTTTTTGTATTGTATAAATATTTAATGTATGCTTAACACAATGAAGGACTTAAGGGATAAGGAGGGTATGCATTGTATATGCTAGGATTTGTATGGTAGAGGATGGGTGTGTGTAGGTTAGGTTTTGGGGTTATTTTTTATACAACAATAGGAGTGAGAACATAAGTTTAAGCTTTCAGTGGTTACAATTGTTCTCGTTGTTGATATTTTGTGTTTATATAGGATGAAATGTGTATATTGTACAAAGAGTAGCAAGTAATTGGGGATTTGCTGAATTCCAAAGGGTGAGCACAAGTGAGTGTAGATAGAGGGGTTACATGTGATTATACCATAACAGAATTTGCATTTTGAGATGCAAGTTGAATCATTGAGGGTTTTTTATAATTGTAATATGTACTGCATAAGGAAATAGGAGTAAAGGTTAATTTATACAGTGTGAGTGTGAAGGAATTAAACAGTCTACCTGGAGTCTACCTGGAGAGAATTCCAGGGGTCAACGCCCCCGCGGCCCGGTCTGTGACCAGGCCTCCTGTTGGACCAGAGCCTGATCAACCAGGCTGTTACTGCTGGCCGCACGCAGTCCAACGTACAAACCACAGCCCGGCTGATCAGGTACCGACTTGAGGTGCCTGTCCAGTGCCTGCTTGAAGACACCCAGGGGCTTGTTGGTAATCCCCCTGATGTATGCTGGGAGGCAGTTGAACAATCTTGGGCCCCTCACACTTATTGTGTTGTCCCTCAACGTGCTAGTAGCACCCCTGCTCTTCATTAGGGGGATGTTACATCGCCTGCCGAGTCTTTTGCTTTCGTACGGAGTGATTTTTGTGTGCAAGTTTGGTACTAAGCCCTCGAGAATTTTCCATGTGTATATAATAATGTATCTCTCCCGCCTGCATTCTAGAGAGTACAGGTTTAGGAACTTCAAGCGTTCCCAGTAGTTGAGGTGGTTTATCGCATTTATGCATGCGGTGAAGGTTCTCTGCACATTTTCAAGGTCAGCAATTTCACCCGCCTTGAAAGGTGCAGTTAGTGTGCAGCAATATTCCAGCCTAGGTAGAACAAGCGATCTGTAAAGTGTCAACATGGGCTTGGCATCCCTGGTTTTGAAGGTTCTCATTATCCATCCTGTCATTTTTCGAGCAGATGCAATTGCTACATTGTTATGGTCCTTGAAGGTGAGATCCTCTGACATGATCACTCCCAGGTCTTTGACATTAGTTTTTCGCTCTATTGTGTGGTTGGAATTAGTTTTGTACTCCGATGAGATTTTAATTTCTTCACGTTTTCCGTATCTGAGTAATTGAAATTTCTCATCATTGAACTTCATATTGTTTTCTGCAGCCCATTTAAAGATTTGGTTTATGTCTGCTTGAGTCTTGCAGTGTCTTCAACGGTGGACACTGTCATACAGATTCAGGTGTCATCTGCAAAGGAAGACACAGCACTGTGGCTTATATCCCTGTCAATGTCTGATATGAGGATGAGGAACAGAGCTTTTCACAGTAGCTGCCTCAGACTTTACTCTG
>WNWK01005793.1:0-114705 GCA_009830355.1 Cherax destructor | reverse complement strand
CCTTTTCTGACTTGGGAGTCTATAATTCACTTCAGGGTTGTTCTTGACATGCTCATTAAAGATCCCAGCAGATCCCCAAGCCCAAAACCACACACACACACACACAAACCAGAGCTAGTCCGCCCCCCAAATTGGGGGTCACACCCCAAAATTTGGGGGAAAAAAAGGAAAAAAGGGGTTTAAAAAAAGGGAAAAAGGTACAAAAATGAAAGAACCAAAGTAAAAAAAGGTTAGCCTAAAACAGTATGCCCCAAGGGAAGGGGCCCAGAAACAGTAAAAAATGACATAGCATCGAAAGTCAAGTCTGACCCAAAATTTTGTACAGTCAAAACAAAAGGAAAACCAACAGTAAAGGGCCAGGTGATAAGGCTGAGGAAAAAGGGGGAACCCCGAAACGCCCAAAAGGGGTTTTTGGGGAGGAGCTCAACTGGGGGGTTTACAGAAATTCACAGTGGGGGCAGGAAGGCAGCTGGGTAGACAGGACAAAAAAGGCCCCCAAAAAAAGGAATGTATCAAGTCGGAGGCTACACAAAACTGAGGGGGGGTGAACAGTTAATCAGAACCTTGATACCTCAAAGGCGATGGGCCCGGCAATATCTCCCGGGGCCCGGGGGGTGCAGAGGTCTGGTGCCATTTTACCAAATATTCAACACATCCCAAAAAACGGGCGCTCCCGGAGGGGAAAAGGGGAACGTGCCCCCATCTTTAAAAGGGCGAAAAAGGCCTAAACTTAACCGGTGTCACCATGTATATTTAAAAAATTTTTTGGGGGAAAAAAATCATCGGGAAAAAGAATGGTGGAGCAGGGGGAAAAAGGCACAGGAAAAACCCGCAGACCCCAAATTGGGAAAGGGAAAACCCCAAAACAAAGGGGGAGTTCTAAAAAAAATAAAAGAGGAAAGACAAGAAAGGGGTGGGTTGATTTTTTTTCCCTGGACTGCAGGAAGGCCTTCGAAATTTTTCCCCCCAAAAGGGTTGGTGCAAAGCGGAGGATCAGGCACGTAAAACCGGGAAAGGGGCACTGCAATGGATCGGGAAAATGCCTGACGGGGGGGCAAAAAGGCATGGTAAAGATGGGGTTTTATCAAAAGGGCCCCTTTGGGGGGGGTTCCCGGGGGGGTCTTTAGGACCGGCCGTTTTTGGTTTTGGAATGGCATGAGGGAAAAGGGATGACTAAAAGCACCCCTGTTTGAAAGGAGGGAAGTTAATGAGAAAATCAAATCACATGAGGATGGGCGGACTACAAAGAGACCTGGACAGGCTGAACACCCGTCCATTAATCAACATTTCGAATTTAACTCCCCGCCAAATGCAAAGTCATGTTCGGAAGGGCAAGAAGACCGCAGACTGAGTATAGGCTAGGGTGGCCAAAGACTGCAAACCCTATTCATGAGAAAGGCTTCGGGGTGAGATAATAACGAGCACATCTAAGGAAGTAACACATCAACCAGACAACTGCCACAGAATATAGGCAGATCATAAAACTGAGAATAGCGTTCCATACCTCTCAGTAAGGAATCGTTCAAGACACTGTACACCGTGCAATGCTCAGTCCAGCAGCACCAGTTCGGAACCTACACATGGTCAAGCACGTCAAGAAATTAGAAAGTGCAAGGTTTTTGCAATGTTGCCAGTCCCAGAGCTCATGATTGTCCTACGAAGAAAGGTTATGAAATCGGCCCGACGACACTAGAGGACAGAGAGGGTTAGGGAGACATGATAACGACATACAAAATAGCATTGCGATATTGATATAGTGGAAAGACAGGATGTTCCAGAGATGGACAATAAAACAAGTAGTCATAATTGTTGAAGACCTGATTATTTCAAAAAGGATGTTAGAAGTATTTCTTCAATCACAGAATAGTTTAAATGGAATAGGTTCAAGTGATGTAGTGGAGGCAGGATCCATACATAGTTTTAAGACGAGGTATGATAAAGCTCACGGAGCAAGGAGAGAGGACCTAGTAGCGATCAGTGAAGAGGCGTGCGCCATGAGCTGAGTCTCGACCCCTGCAACCAATTAGGTGAGTACACACAGACACACATTCTCACACAAACACACACACAGACACAGACACACTCATTCGCACACACATACACACACACTGCAGTTTCCCTGGACTGCAGGAAGGTCTGACACAGTTCCTCATATGAGATTAGTAAAGAAGTTGGAAGAACAAGCATGGCACAGAAGGGCACTGAATGGATCAGGGTCACCTCACAGGAGGCAACAACGGGTCATGGTATGCGTGATGAGGTATCACAGTGGGCGTCCCGTGACGAGCGGTGTACTGCAGGGTCAGTCCTAGGACCCGTGGTATTCTTGGTATATGTGAATGACATGACGGACGGGATAGACTCAGAAGGTCTCTGTTCCGATAATTGAAATTATTGAGGAGAATCACATCGGATGAGGACCAACGGACGGAACTGAAACGACATCTTTGCGGCTTCGAATTCAATCCCCCCAAATTTTAAAGTCATAAAGGGATCGGAGAAGGGCAAAGATTACCGCTGACAGAGTACAGGCTAGGTGACGCACAAACCCATCAAAGGAGAAAGCCCTTTGGGGGGTGAGAATAACGCCAAGCACGTCTCCGGAAACACACATCAACCAGATAACCGGGCATAGGGGGGGGTTGGGAGGGAAATAGGACAAAAAACTGGAGGACAAAAGGTAGAGGAGACGATAACGAGGGTAAAAAAATAGGGGGAATCACAAGGTGAATGACAGGATGTTCCAGAGAGGGAACACAGAAAAAAGGACACAACGGGCCCCAGCCCTTGGATGAGTCGAAGGGATTTTTGAGCATTTTTCAGCCATAGAGTAGTTAGGAAGGGGAATAGTCTAGCGAACGATATAGTGAAAGGGAACCTTTGTTTTAAGACAAGGTATGATAAAGCTCAGAGCAGGCAGAACCCAGAAGGAGCAAGAGGGGCCAGGAGCGGGGCCCGACCCTGCAACCACAATTAGTGAGTACAATTAGGTGAATAACACAACACACACACACACATGTGTGTGTGAATGTCATTGTGACTTTATTAGTACACGTTATTTTCGAAGAACAGACGAAAAAAAGCATTATAACGTAGCCACATACACTATACTTTTGGACACATACTATACACATACATTTATTCCAACCACTAATATGCATCCTTACTTATAAAAACATGACGGGAATAACCAAGTAACAGCACAAGACATAATATTTTGCCCCAAACTTCTCCCCTTTTTATCATTAAAAATAGTCTGGCACACCACCACGCACAGCAGTCTGAGAGCTCCCACTGTAAATCACAACCATACAATAAGTCAGTAAAGGGCGTAATTAAAAGTGATTACTGGTTTAATTTTAACATAAGCCAGTTAAAACCTCAGCCTGATACACTAAACCATTGGTTTAAGGTCACACTTTTTAGACAGTGTTTTACCATGAGCCTCACTCTCCCAAGGTTTATTGAACTGGGGCATGGGAAAAAGAAATATGATTTTTAAAAAGTGATCACTTTCATTATTTCTTCCATATGATGAGAAAAAATATATTACGATAAATGTAGTAAAGTGCTTGTTTCCAAACAGTAACAGGTAAAAACTAAAGGAATGGAAAACAATAAGGGGAAAAAAGGAGAAAAGCTTAAAGGGGGAGAGAGTGAGAGGGGAGAAAAGGGGGGAAAGAGCTCCGAGCCCAAACCCCGAACCATTCATCTACACCCCCCACACGCAACATCTAGGATTTGGAAAAAACACTTTGTCCCAAACCCTTTGACGAAGACCTACGACCAGTGGGGTGGTACCACTATGACCCGCCTCCTCCTGCTTCGCCCCCCGATACGTATATAAACTTTTTTGCCCTATGGCCTTCTTTCAAGATTGATGGACTTAAAAAATTTTCCTCCTCCTTACTACTTTCTACTTTGTATTGATAGCCACTGTGTGGGGAAACGTTTCTAAAGATACCAAGTGTTTATTTTGTGTCATTATCAAGATTCCAAGGGTGTGTTGAAAGTTGGGACAAGAATGTACAAAACAACAAGGGTGTGTGCTGAATACACCAACTACCCGTGATGCTGCACATGTGTCTTAATTTCATCTTGTTGGTATTGTATACCATTCTTGTACAGGAAAAATATTTTTGAGAAGAAGTGACAGTATGGAACCATACTGTTAGGAGGTGAGATGTTGTCCACAATAGAAGATATTACTAATTTAATCACTGAGGAGGTCGTCCTTCTCTAGTCCAACCATTCTCATTTGTAAGCTGTATAAGATGAGGGTAATCAGTCCTCAACCTGGAGTTGATAAAGAGCACCGTAGTTCACGGGTGCTCTGCTAGAGCTCCCACGAACGCCTAGCAGCTAGTTAAACCCCCTGGCCTTTTTCTTCGACTGTGGACACTCCTCTCCACTGCTATTCGTCATCCTGTCTTCCCAGCTCACTCCCACATGGGCCTTACCCTAAACACTCTGATCTTGATCTTACCTGGGTGCTCCAGATTCTGACAACTACGGTGCTCACACCAAGTCCAATGACCACACCTACCTTCCTTGTATATAGCTCTGTCTCAATTTGTGTCTAGAATTTGTATTGATAAAGCCACTGATGCATTAAACGTCTTCATTAAAGATACCCAGATGTTGCAAATGTGTCTATTTTTCAGCATATTTTTAGTTGAATAAGGTTGATTGCTTTAACAAAAAAGTATTTCCTTGATACTCTTTTAAAATATTTATCATGAAAAGTTTTGTGTGGCTTTAGATCATTAGGTATTTCACAAATTTGAATTTCTTATCTAAACCTGTGAAAATAAATAGCAAAAATTCTCAAAATTATGAATAGCTAATGATCTAAAAATATACAAGAAAGTTTATTGATAGATTCTTTAAAACTGACAGAAATACTTTTTACACCAAAGGACAAACTAACGTTATTAAACTAAAAATATGTTGGTCTCCTTACCATGAAAACTTGGTTGATATATCTTTCATTTAAAGAATTTTAATATCAAAGTTGCATTTAAAAATCTTGATGCAGTAAAAAAACTTTTGATTAAAAATTTCCCCAAAATGCTGATGGGTGTGTCTATAAGATTTTGTAAATATGTATAAAGTTTATTACGGTCAATCCAACAAAGTCTTGAACTTAGATTACATACATAATGCAATATTAGGTATCTTTATTTTGAAATCGTTTCTCGCTTACACAGAGGGGCTTCTTCAGTCAGAGGCCACAAAAGTTGGTAGTAGAAGCAGAAAAGATGTGAAGACAATGTAACTGAACGAATAATAATATTGAAGACGAAGTTATGATGCGGTCAGTCCTCTGTTCCGAGAAGAGCATTGTTCCATAGCTGAAACAATGAGTTATGAATGGTTTATAATATTGGCAAGACACACATGTGTATCTGGGCATCTTTATTGTAAGACGTCTACAATAAAGATACCCAGATGCTGCACATGTGGCGTCTAATTTTCATCTTGCCAGTATTATATACCATTCATGTACAACTTGTCAGACACTATGCAACATCATGGACCTTGATTCATAGGACATCTACAGGAAGGAGAGGAGGTCCAAGTTTCTCCAGGAGGAAATTAGGAGGTTAAGGTCACCCTGACACAGGCGAGAGGAGGCTGGAGGGTGGAGGGGAATAGGATGCCGCCAGTGCAGAGGCAGTCCGCTACCACCCCGCGAGGGGTGGGGAAGCAGTGTCAGGAGTGAGGCAGCCATAGACCTGCCCAAGCGGCGAGTGGGTTCCTATGGTGGCTGGCGCAGGAACATCAAAATAAGGAAAGTTAAGAGAGAAGACGAAGGTAGGAAATCGCTTCTCTGTTCTTCAGGATGAGTGTGTATCCAGTGTCGTGATGTAGCACTACTCTTACACAGATGCTTAACTCCTGTATAGACCTACAGCCAAGATATATAACTGTGTCTTTCATAATAGGAATAAGAAGAGAGAGAGGGTGCTTTCCTGGAGCTGGTAAAAGCAGACATATTCAACAGGTTACACATTTTCATGTCAAAGGGAACAAGCCCATTATCTGTCTCAGTGCCAGAAATGATATTAATGGTAGAAGAGCTGCTAGATAAGTACAGCGGGTTTACAGACTAATGCCTTGGCGATAACCTAATCATATAGCATCTTGCCCAGAAGGGGGAAAAAGGGAAAATAATTGGCTGTTCAGGCAATGGTAACAGACAGATACTGCAAGGAACTTGCAATCCATTCATTGACAACTGGGACAACTTTTTATGAATAAATACATGATATGGCGTAAGGGATGGTATACCTTCAGGTTATGAATGAAAATTTACAACTGATTTGAGAGGCCATTACACATGTGCCTAGTATTTTTAAACTGATAGAAGATAGAGGTATGGGTGTGTGGAACAGTCATTGCAACATCTAAATAAATATAAGGTATAAAGATATTCATCATAAAGCTACAAATAAGATATAAATTATTTCCACTGATAGGGTCAGAAGGGTGGTGGAGAATACAAAGGTTTAGAGATGAATTAATGCACAAGACAAGATATAAAATTATAGTTACACACTGAATCTGTTTGTTACAGCCTGAGGCCGTAACTTATCTCGTGGATTTACAGGTCCCCAAATCTTGATAGTGGGAGTGCAGCAACTCTATGGATGAAATTGCATACATCTACCTATGAAAATGTTGTACTAATGTGGAGATTTCAACATTAGACAAATTGACTGGAGCAATTTGGCTTGTGAAATTTAGAGTCAAGTGACTTTCTCGATACGATTCCAGATTGTTTTTTGAAACAGCCGAGACAGAACCAACTAGAGAGGAAAGAACCTGCTAGACTTGGTTCTGCCAGCAGGAATCTCTAATTAATAATCTTGAGGTTAATGATGAGTTTGGGAAAAGTGGATCACAAATCACTCAGTTTTTAATGATATCATGAATTACCCTTAATAATGGCAACTGCTCCCGTCCCTGACTCGCCCGGCTGATTTCTAGGACTGAAAATTACCTGGTAGGCTGAACTGAAATGACCCGACAATGGGGTCAGTAGATTGCCAATATGATGTTTTCCAGAGAATAGTTCTAGCCGCCTGACAACTTTATAACTAAGAATGGAAATCAGATCAAACAAAAATGATCCTAAATGGATGAACAATAGATTAAAACATTCATTGGTCAAAAGAGGCATATATAGGCGAATCAAAAGAGGAGAGGGGCAATTAAGTAATCAATATATTCATTAAAGAGAGAAATAAAAAAGGGAACAAGAAAAGCAAAAAGAGACTATGAGGTTAAATTTGCAAGAGTCGAAGACTAACTCAAAAGGATTTTTTCAGGTATACAGAAGTAAGATTAGGACAAGATAGGCCCACTCCAAAAGTTACTCAGGTCAGCTCACCATCAGTGATAAGGAAATGTAGAATGTTTAAACACTTACTTCCTCCTCAGTTTTACACAGGAAGATATCTATGATATTCCAGGAAATAATAAATTATGTAGAATCTGGACGATAGTAAACTTATGTGATGATTAGGGTCACAAGTGACATGGTCCTAGATCAAATAGATAAATTAAACCTAACAACCCCAGGCCCTGATGAACTGTAATAAGGTGGTTCTAAAGGAATATAAAGAGGAGCTTAGCAAACCCATAGTTCAATCTTTCAACATATCACTGCAAACTGGCATGGTGCCAGACAAGTGGGAAAATGGCAAATGTAATACCTATTTTCAAAGCGGTGACAGGTCCTTAGCTTGAACTATAGACCAATAAGCCTAACCTCCATAGTGGGAAAAATTTATGGAATCAATAATTGCCGAGGCACTGCAGCCATCTGAAAGCATAACTTAATCAACGAATCTCAGTGAGGACGTGCTCTAGTGTACCTCTGTGGACTGAACCATTTTTGGCTTCCTCGACTACGAGCAGCTATATCCCAACTTAAGGCGGAATTAACGGAAGATAGAAGAGAAATTCAACGTTTGAAGGGTATATGCAAGGATTATCCCGAACAATGTCGCCGATGATCAGACCAACGAATGGATGCTAGTCGGATCTGAAGGGACGAAGCTGAAGTTGAAGAAGGTCCAGGAGACTGCTGTGAAAACCAGGAACTCTTTTTCCTTGTTATCAGACGAATGTGAAGACATCCCAGCGAAGACCATCTCTACAAAGACCGTCGAGAACGTCGCACACCGCCAGTCGAGGTAAGAACATTGTTTTAGTTGGGGACAGTCAGATTAGGTTTATGGATAGGAATTTTGTCTTAAGGATAGGAATAGGAAGCAGAGGGTGTATTATCCTGGAGCTGGGATGAAAGATATTGTTAGCCATCTGGACGACATCATGAGAGGTAATGGAGCAATCCTATTATCTGTCTCAGTGCTGGAGGCAACGATGTTGGCAGGCGTAGGAGTGAGGAGCTGATTAGCAGCTATAGGTCAGCAATAGACAGAATTAGGAAGAAGGGTGGGAACCCTGTCATATGTGGTATTTTGCCAAGGAGAGGAGTTGTAATGAATAGTTGTCCAGGGCAAGTGGTGTCAATTGCTGGCTGGACAAATACTGTAAGGAAAATGCAATAACATTCATTGACAACTGGGACCTCTTCATGGCAGAAATGACATGTATGCCAGGGATGGGGTTCACTTATCTAGGTCTGGGGTGGGGCACTGGCAACTGCAGTGGAGGGAGCTGTTAGGGCTTTAAACTAGAAAAGTTAGTGGTATGGGTTATGGGGAAAACAGTGAAGTCCCAGTGTAGTAATGTTAGAATTTTAGGAACTAGTAATAGGCAACACAACCTTTTCTACCCTTGTATGATCCTGCTCCTAACCCTATTTTCAAATAACCTTTTGATTCTATGACAGGTACCTTAAGCTGTTCGTCCCTCTGACCCACTTTCGCTTCAGCTGCTGGGTTAAGCCCTGGCTCAATTTCTACACTCTCTCTAGCGCTAATCTTGCTTGTCCCGCCCTCCCCGTTCACCCCACTGGAGTCTCACCAACAGGAGAGCCTGATATTCCTGTTATCAAGTCTGTCCCACGATCGCCTTAGCTGCTGGGTTAAGCCCTGGCTCTATTTCTACGACTAAGAAGACTCCTCTCCAGCGCTATTCTTCGTCTGTACCGTCTTCCCGCTCATCCCATTGGGATCTTATCTGAACTTATTCATTCATTCATTTCGTCCTACCTCAGGGACAGCGCCTGTGTCAGTTTCCAGGACACTACTCTTCCTTTAAAACCCTGGAAAACGGCACAACACAAGGAGGTGTGCTCAGTCCTACCCTGTTTAACATAATTATACAGGAACTTGTGAGCCTTCCCTTTATAGTGGTACGCAGCTCCTCAACTATGCTGATGATCTTGCACTCGTAGTGAATGGGAAAGGCAATTTGAAGCGACAGGCCCAGAGATCTTTGGACGTAATAACAAAGTCTTGCAAAGAACTAGGCCTCAAGATCTCCGCCGGGAAATCCCTTACAATGATGTTCAAGGGACCAGATCCTGTGAATAGAATATGTATTCATGATATAGAACTTTGAGTGGACAGGCTCCTACCTATACTTAGGATAAAAGCTGACCTTTCAGAAACAGGCCGAGTATGTCAGATCCCGCGCTGCTCTACTCAGACTCAACGCCATGAGAGCCATGGCGAGGCACCGTACAGGGGCGAGCATATATATATATATATATATATATATATATATATATATATATATATATATATATATATATATATATATATATATATATATATATATATGTCGTGCCGATTAGGTAAAATTGGTCAATTAGCAAGAACTCATCTAAAATTAAGTCCTTTCTAAAATTTTCTCTTATACGTTTAAAGATATATTTTTTTTCATTTATGTTAATGTAAGAATTTATAATTTTGTACCAAGAGAAACTTTGAAAACCTACCTAACCTTATTACAACAAGCGCAATTTAATTTAGCCTAACCCAACTAAATATATTTTAGATACGTTAACATTAATTTAATAATAAACAAACACAATGAAATATATTTTTTTCGTTATGTTCAGAATGATTTTGGCGAAATTATTGCACACACAAATTTTCACTTGTCTTATATGGCAAGGTGAGCGTTGCTATTTAAGCCAAAATCGCAAGTTTTACCTAATCGGCACGACATATATACACACACACACACACACACACACACACACACACACACACACACACACACACACACACAAACACACAAAATATATATATATATATATATATATATATATATATATATATATATATATATATATATATATATATATATATATATATATATATATATATATTTTAATGGCTAGTCCATAGTAATATATATATTACTACGACTAGCCGGGGATTGAACCCGTGGTTTTTTAACTTGCCTCGTGGGAAGCAATCAAAATTCATGGTGCTCTAACCACTTTGCCATCCATCCTACAAACATCATGACTAGCCGGGGATCAAACACGAGATATTTAACCAGCCTTCTGAGATGCTACGTAAATTTCTCGATGCGTTAGTACTTGGGGTAGTAGTAGTAGTGGTGGCAGCCATGTTATGGCGGGGTTTATTGTACTAATACTTCAGAGATGATGAAGCTGCCTTTATTCTATTTAATTGTGTTAGAATTAGCGATTAATGATGATTCAAGGCATTTACGTCTTCGGAAATTAGGTTCTCAACTGATGAAATTCAACGCCCTTCTGAATGGGAATACATATAACTCTTTGCTTCCTTTTCTTGATGTACATGTCCACAGGCTCTTCTTTTTCCAGTTATTTCAAGCCTATGTACAGTAGCATGTACATACACTATTTTTCTTACCATGCTTCCTTTGTCAAGAAAAGTGTTATTTCTCTCTCTCTGTGTCTTCCACATTTGTGACCCTCAGTTCCTTGACTCGGAAATTTCCATTTTTCGACATTCTCTCGTCTGGGCTGCCCTTCCCATTTCAAAAACTCTGTCTTCTCACGTGCTAAACGGATTTTCTTCTCTCCAAAACTCTCTACTCCTGGGAAATCTCATTTTCTCTGCCTTCTCTATATTTCCAGTCTTTCTGATCTCAACAACTCTCTCCGTTACATAGACATCAAACTTACTTTTAGCCAAACTAACACCATTCACAGTACTCTAGTTCGTACCTCACCCCCGTGGTACTGATGCCCCTATTGTCTACTATATTTCATGCTCCTCTTGTTCTCTTCAGTACTCTGAAGAACTAACCGTTCTCTGACAGACTTAACACAAAAGTGTTAGTCATGCTGACACCAATAACGCTCTTTTCTGTCATGTTAGAGATCACAGTCATGCTACTGACTGGTTCTCTGAGAAAACTGTCTACCCTACTTTCTTTATATGATTCTTAGTCGTGGTTTTGTCTCTTCCTTTCTCATTACATTGTCAAATGCTCCAAACTTCAGAACACTCGTGACTCGACCTTATCCTTTCTTCTCTTTTATCTACCCTTCTCCTTTCCTATTTTATTTTTTCCTTGTTTCTTTTTGTTTTCCTTTCTTCTGCCTTAGTGTGTTCTGTCCTTCAGTCCCCCCCTCCTATATTTTTGGTCCTACCCTTATGGGTCCTTAGCTCTCCTGCAGTGCTCCTTTTTCTTGTCCTTAGACTTACCCCACTTCGACTTCCACTCCTTTACTACTACTACTACTACTAGTACTGCTCCTACCACTACTGTTCTTTCACTTCACTTCACTTTATCTATTGTGTCACTAAAACTACTCCCCCTACTTTCTACTACCCTTACTACTTTTACTACTACTTATACTACCAGCATTACGAATACCACTACTTTTTTCTTCCTCTCTTTGTCCCGTCCCTGACCCCCTCGCCTATATATATATACTGGCTCCATTATTCTCTTGTAAATGGTCCAAGTTGGACCGAAACGTCGTCACAGGTTTCTCTCACCTACGTGCGGGTTATTTTGCGTACAGTTATTCATGTTTTTTGTTGATACATCGCTGCTTATTTGAAACTAGTTTAAACATTATTCCTTGTTTATTTTATTCAGTTGTTTACCTCTTTTTTTTGTGTGTAAAACTCTTTATTTTATAACTAGTTTTGAACCGCTTCTTGCATTTTTTACCCAGTTATTCATTATTGCTCGTTATTGTTTGTGTGTCTCTGCATTTTGTAATTAACTTGTATACTGTTCCTTGCATTTGTTACTCAATTTATTCATTACTGGTTACATAACTCTGTATTTTGTTATTAGGTTATATGTTGTAGCTTGCATTTATTATCCAATTAATCATTATTGTTTGCAAACCTCCGCATTTTGCAATTAGGTGAAACACCTGTGTCTAGTAAATATATTGTTTACATATTAGTTTACATACTGTTGCTTTATATTTTGCCAAGCTAATCATATCTTTCGTTTGCTTGAGAAAGGAAAAAGAAGAACCGCAAACGGAGTACAGGCTCGGAGGGCAAAGGCTGCAAACTCCACTCAAGGAGAAAGACCTTGAGTGAGTATTACACCAAGCTTATCCCTGAGGTCCACATCAACCAAATAACCAAAACGCGTCTGGCATATCTAAAAATAGCTTTTGTCATCTAATTACGGAGTCATTCACAACACTGTACACCGTGTACGTCAGGCCAATACTGGAACTAACAAAGAACCCACACCTGCTCAAGCACATCTAGAAATTGGAGAAAGTGAAGAGGTTTGCAGCAAGACTAGTCCCGGAGTTTAGGGGAATGTCCTATGAGGAAAGGTTAAGTGAACTCAACATGACGACACTGGAGGACAGGAGGACTAGAGAGGGATATGATAACGATGTACACAATACTGCGAAGAACTGATACTGTGAACAGGGGCAGTATGTTTCAGAAATGGGAAATAAGAACAAGATGGTACAATTGTATTTTAAGAACTCAAATGAGTTTGAGGGATACTAGGAAGCATTTCTTCAGCCTTAGAGTTGTCAAGAAGTGGAACAATCTGGCGAGTGAAGTGGTAAAGGTGGCATCAATACATAGCTTTAAGAAGAGGTACGATAGGGCTCTTGTAGCAGGACTTAGTAGCGACCAGCGAAGAGGCGGAGTCAGGAGCTGTGACTCAATTCCTCGCAATCACATATAGGTGAGTACACACAAATTGAAAGTTGAAGACTCAGATGAGTCAAAGGGATGTTAGGAAGTATTTCTTCAGCCATAGTCAGGAAGTGGAATAGTGTAGCAAGTGATGTAGTGGAGGCAGGAACCATACATAGTTTTAAGACGAGGTATGATAAAGCTCATGGAGCAGGGGGAGAGAGGACCCAGTAGCGATCAGTGAAGAGGCGGGGCCAGGAGCTGAGTCTCGACCCCTGCAACCACAGTTAGGTGAGTACACAGATACACAGAAATGCAGATAAATGTAAAAGTTACAAAAATAATTTAATGCTGCTTAATTGATATATTTAAGACGAAACTGCATAAAAAAATACAACTAAATGCTTATTCGAACGGAAATAAATACAAGAAATGTGCACATGAATTCCAGTACAAATTAGGACGCAAAAGTATATATGTACGCATGATGTGCACGTCAGTATGATGTGCACGTCAGCATGATGTGCACGTCAGCCTGATGTGCACGCTAGGGCACGTCAGTATGATGAAGTTCCATATACTGGTACTACAGACGTGCATAAACTATCAAATTTATATAAATAAAGTTAAGGAAGGAAACAAACAAACAAAAGCGTTCAGAAACTTCAGAAAACACTGACAAACTGTAATAACTGAGAACTTTTACTGAGATGAAAACCCATATAGTAAAAATAAACAGAAAACTAGAATTCGAAAAATGTTCAAAGAACAATAATGTTAATAAAAAAAAATCAGATGAAGTAAGGAGCCCAAAACGAAGTCCAGAAACAGTCATACTAAAACAAACAAACAAACAAACAAACAAATTTTATTTCATTGCAGGTTACATGGGTATCGGAAGTTACAATGTAAATTGAGTGCAAGGAGAGCCACTGACATGCCATGGCATTAGGGGCAGCTTATTCTAGTCCTTAAAAACTATGTACTTAATATTAGAGAAATTTATTGAGTTTATTCTAGTTAAAAATTATTTTCAAAATTACAATATGATGAAATTTTACTGTTTAAATTATTATATAATGATATTAGATCTTAGATTGTTACAGGTGTTAAGATTCTTGAATGATAATATGGAATTGAGATTATCTTAAGGAAAATAACATTGAGCATTTTTGACATTAACTTATAATATGAGTAGGGGGTAACATAATAGTAACATATTATTAAAAATTGAGATTATCGTATAGGAAAGTAACAATGAGCATTTTACAAGGTAGTTTATAGCATGATCATTTAGGTTTGGGTGAGTAGGTGGTTTTTGAGTTGAGTCTTAAATTGATTTTCAGACAAGATTATCTTAATATTTACTGGTAATGAATTCCAGATTCTGGGGCCCTTTATGTGCATAGAATTTTTACATAGGTTGATATGAACACGGGTATATCAAAAAGTGATCTGTGTCGTGTGTTGTGGTCATGGGTCCTATTAAAGTTGGTGAGGAGAGTTTTGAGCAGAGGGTTTATATTAGAGTGTAAAGTTTTATATATGTAGTAGGCACAAGAGTAAGTATGAATGTTCTTTACGGTGAGTAGTTTGAGACTTTCGAATATTGGTGGAGTATGCTGTCTAGAGTGGGAATTTGTTATCATTCTGACTGCGGCCTTTTGTTGTGTTATGAGTGGTCTAAGGTGATTTAACGTTGTTGATCCCTATGCACAGATTCCATAGGTGAGATACGGGTAGATAAGTGAATGATATAGTGCAAGGAGAGCTGATTGAGGTACATAATAGCGTATCTTTGATAATATGCCTACTGTCTTCGAGATTTTCTTGGAAATTTGTTGTATATGTGTTTGGAATTTAAGGCTACTGTCAAGGTGGATTCCTAGGAATTTTCCCTCTGTGAGTCTTGTGATGGGTGTACCATTAAGTGTTATGTTAAGTGGAACATTTGTGACTTTGCTTCCAAACTGTATGAAGTAGGTCTTGTCAGTATTGAGAGTAAGCTTGTTAGTCGTCATCCATGTTGATATTTTCTGTAATTCGGCATTAACAGTGTTGGCCAGTATAACTGGATTTGGGTGAGAGAAGACATATGTTGTGTCATCTGCAAATAAAATGGGTTTGAGTAGTTGTGATGCATTCGGTAGGTCATTTATGTAAATGAGGAATAGGAGTGGCCCCAGGACACTTCCTTGAGGGACTCCAACTGTAATTGGTTGTGTGGAAGAGTTCGCTCCATTTGTGTACACGTATTGGCTTCTGTTGGTGAGGTATGATTTTAGGTAGTTGAGTGGGTGCCCCCTTATACCATAGTGTGCTAATTTTGTGAGCAGTAAATCATGGTCGACTGTATCAAAAGCTTTGCGGAGATCAATGAAGATTCCCAGTGGGACTTCTTTTTCTCAAGTGCTGTATATATTAACTCCAACATGTGCGTAATAGCATCGTTTGTGCTCTTGTTTGTCCTGAATCCAAATTGACAGGGTTGAGTACATTGTGTGAGACGAGGTAGGAATAGATTTGTCTATGAATTAATTTTTCGAAGATTTTAGAAAGCAATGGTAAATTAGAAATTGGTCTATAATTATTCAGGTCTGTTTGATCACCTCCTTTGTGGTTCGGGTGACCCTAGCTATTTTGAGAATTGATGGAAAGGTAGAGGCTTCAATGGATTTATTGAATAGTGTTGCTATGATTGGTGACAGTACCTGTGAAGCTTTTTGTACATAAAAGTTGGTAGGCTGTTTATGTCTCCTGCCTTGTTTTTAAGGGTGTTGATTATGAGCGAGACTTCAATTGGGTTGGTAGGAGCTAGGAATAGCGTATTAGGGTAGGTGTTTGTGAGGTAGTCTGTTGGACGGGTGTTTGAGCTTGGGATTTTACTCGCTAGATTCTTTCCTATGGTGGAGAAGAAAACATTAAGTCTGTTTGCTGTCTCAGTAGGTGAGAGTAGGGGTTCATCTGCTCTTGATAATTTGATGGTGTTGTTTTTCGCTATCTTATTATTTCCTAGAATTGCAGATAGGGTCTTCCAGGTCTTTTCATATCACCTTTTATGTTCTGGAGTCTGTTCTCATAATACAATTTTTTGATCTCCTTATCAGGCTGGTAAGGGTTGATGAGTAGCGTTTGGATTGTTCTCTGGTTATTAGACCCTTCTGTATTGTTTTTCATATTGGTGCCTTTTGTTAATGGATTTAAGGATGCTGGGTGTTAGCCAGGATTGTTAAGTCTCTTAGCTGTGATCTGTTTAGTTTTTTAGGGCAATGTTTGTTATAGAGGTGGTGGGTTTTGTTAAGGAAATTCTTGATGCATTCATTAGTATCTGTATATGTTTCTAACTCATTATGCCAGTCAATGTTAATCATAGCTGTTATGAAGTTATTTACAGCTGACTCATTATGTAGTCTGAAGGTAACTTTTGTAATATCTAGGGGCAATTTACCAAGATTAGTTATGAGAAAGGTCGGATAGTGGTCTGTGGTGTTGTCTGTGATGATGCCTGATTTTAGAGGGGCTATAGTATTAGTCCAGATGTGGTCTAGTAAGGAGGTACTATTCTCGGAGATTCTTGTAGGTTTTGATATTGTTGGTAGTAACAAGCAGTTGCTCATAGTGTTTGTGAATTCTGTTACTTGTGGGTCCTGGTCATGTAGGAGATTTATATTGAAGTCTCCTGTGAGCAGCAAATGGTCTTTGTTCATGTGTGCATCAGTTATTAGGTTACCTAGTTTTTCACTAAAATGGTGAATGTTTGACTGTGGTAATCTGTAGATGTTTATCACTGTGAGGGGTTTTTGCAGGTCTTTTGATTTAAATTTAGCTATAATATATTCTCCATGCTCATCCCTTATGCAAGAGTTATTGATACATTCAAGTTGATCTGAGTAATATATAGCTATTCCACCCCTCGCTGATCTGTCCTGCAATTGTGAATGGCTGTGTAACCTGGGATGCCATAGACATCTGTAGTATCAGGCTTCAGCCAGGTCTCAGTGAGTGTGATGATTGACATATTGGTCTGGAGGGATTGGAGTAGTGCTGTGAGGTCATCATAATGTTTGCTCAAAGATCTAACATTGTAATTGAAGATAGTTATGTTATTGTTGGCTCTGAGTAATGTCTTTGCTTGATCTGCTGTGTAATAGTTACAGTTGCTGTTGGAATCATGTAAGTCATTTAATAATAGATTGATATCAGGATCAATTCCTGTAATCATAAGATTTGATGTGATTCTATAACTAGACCTGAGAAGAATAGATAATACTAAACTTAATAATATGATACTAGAATAAATGCTTAGGAACTATTTGATTATTACAAATTTTTAATAAGAGTTTGTAGAGATACAGGGTATTTGACAGAGTTCTTGGCACGTGAATTTGTACCTTAGTCAATTTATACAAATGCAATTAATTGAACTATGGTAGTTTACTAAGCTGGGAATAAAGGAGCTAGGGAAAATGATAGCAAACAATGAAAGTAAAGTAAATTAGTACCTGAGTTAGCAGCTTAATTATTATAATAAAAATTAATAAAAGAACTGTGGCAGTTAGATTTTTTTTTTTAAGATAAAATCTAGGGAATATAATAGTAAACAATGAGGGTTAACACTTTAGGGAATATAATAGTAAATAAAAAGAGTAAAACACTTTAGCACCAAAAATAGCACCTTAATTACGAGTTAACACTTTAGGGAATATAATATTAAATAAAAAGAGTAAAACACTTTAGCACCAGAATTAGCACCTTAAGTAAAAGGAATTATTGGATGAAAGGCAGTACTAGGTATTGATTTGCTGGGAACTATTTCAAGAGAATATATAAATGGGGATTAAATTAAATGGACAGATAGTAAATATGATATAAAATTAACTTAGAAGCAAGATTTGATTTATATTATAAAGTTGAAGCAAGTAATAGCACTAAAAGTAAAGTACATAGTGTATGAGGTAGTTGGTACTAGCTAGTATAAAGTTAGTATGAAATTTTAGGACGTTTAAACGTTTATAAATACACACGCAAGTGAAGAAGAATCCAAGTACACTGTGAGGGACGTCAGGGTAAAGGAGCAGACAAAGAAGCACAGAGGCGAAGGATTACAGATCATAAGATATGTGTGTGCGCGTATCTCCTGACCAAGATACGCACATGAACACATGCACACACGTCTAACATGAGCACATACGCCTCCACACAGAGGAGGGGAAGAAAGAGATAAATGGCGGGGAGAGAGAGAGAGAGATGTGAAGACATTATTGCAGGCTAATTCTGTAGTGTCTTGTCTCTGCCTGTGCCACTGTCTGTGACTATCAGAGTGTCATCTCAGCATACTCGCCGCCCTATTCTTCCTCTGTTTTTTTTTTTCCTCTCTGCCTCATTCCCTACTCTCCTTCCCCTTTCTCATTCGCTTATTCTCAGTTGATTTCCTTTACTCGCTCACTCTCATTCACTCTAATTCGCTTTCACCCAGTGAGAACTTTGTCTGGGCATCTTACTCATAATGAGCAGGAAATGTGCCTCCCTTTTAAACATTCATACCCTGTCACTCTTCACACAACAACATTTCGTGCAAGTTTAAGACAAATGATATCCCATAATTGAATAAGGTGAAGAAAGCAAATTAATATTGCAGCCACGAGGGACGCGCTTATTAAACAGTAGACAAACTTAAACAAATTAAGTCTCATTTCCCCGACGAGCTGTTTTCGAGAGTACTCTAAGAGTGCAACTGGGAACTTAGTCACCTTCTAACAAGCCTTTTTCAAGCACCAATTTGATGTGGAAGATTTAATTCCTATCTTTAAATCAGGGGATGAGTAAGGTCCATCAAAGTACCTACCAATAAGCCTGACGTTAATAGTAGGTAATTTGTTAGGTAAAAGGAAACATGTGCAACTAATGTAACATTTTATTCTCTCTCTCCAGGAATTTTTTTAAGTCGATACAAACAATGGGGATTACTAATTCTCAGGTAAAAAATAGAACTGGGAAGTGTTGACAGGCGAAAAATAGCGCGAGAGAGGAGAGTCTTTAGTGGTAGAAACTGAGCCAGCAGCTGAGCACTTTATAACGAAGGGTTAACAGCCTTCAGGCTGGGGACAGCTGGTAGGCGCTGAATTTCATGAGTTCAGTTTACTGTCTTATTTGGGATAACTAATTCTTATTTTCTTATCCCTTCTTTTGGAAGGTACGTGAGTTGTAAATAATTGTCAGTCTTCGATGAATTATTTCACAAAATTTTCGTCTTGTTTTGGTGTAAAGTTGTAAAGGACAACGGAGGTGTATTTAACAGTTCCATTGTAGAGTCGTAGGTGAAGTTCTTTGCCGAACCTGGTGTTCTTGTTCGAGGGTGTAGTGAAGAATCGTAGGGTTTTCCAGGTGAGGCCGGGAGTACAGTGGTCGACCTCAATTTCTTCTTCAGAGGTGTGAGAATCTTGATCTTCAGGTGGAGTTGCAGTGGGTGTGAAGGCGGGTGGCAGGCTGGTCTTGCGGAGTAGCCTGGGCGGCTGGTGGAACAGGGATGAATTGGGCGGCTGAGGTTGGAGGATCTGATGGTGCCTTCTACGTTGGAGAAGATTTGCAGTATATGTGCTGATGATTGAAGCTGAGGTTACTGATGCATAAGAGATCATTTATAGTAGAGTTGAAGGTTGCAGGGCAGGCGGCGTTCATCATGTGAGCATACATCATGTAGTACATGATTTTGCTGGAAGCGCCGCCTGCGAGTGTTGGAATAAAGCTGGCAGCGGAAGTAGGCTTTTGGGTAACTGGTGAATTCTTTTGGAGCCAATTTAAAGTCTAATGATTGCAGCTTAAGTCGGGGTCTTAAGTTTTTCCTATTTACGATTTCATCCCTTAGTTGTGAGAGTGTGATGATCATTCTTGCAATTGAGACATTTCCTTCAAAGACCTTTCTTATCTAAGTAGATGTATTTACAACAATTCTATGAGTACAAAGACACAGAGGGTATATATAGGTAATATCGCTAGGTTAAAGAGCATAAGCGCGGCAGTTGGCTTAATGGCTCAGTAGTAGTAGTAGTAGAAGTGGAGGTGTACATATTTCGAAATCATCCACGCCTATGGACACTAATGTGCTCATCCCTGAAGTAACCAAACCCACTATCACCCCTGCCATCTCTGTCAACGAAGTTGCTGAAGTATTTCTCAGCTGTTACTCACTTGTAAAAGGAATGAAAGGAGCCATCGTCGCTAGCCTAGAGAACAAATAACCTGACAACCACGCTCCTACACTGGAACTGCTATCCTTATACACACCTCACCAAGCACTGTTCTTTGAAGGAAAAGAAATACTGCTTCAACTGCGGCACTGAAGGAAATACTTATAAGGACTGCACCTCTATCTCTAAATCGAAATGTCTCAACGGCAAGAGCGATCATAACACTTTCTAGGAAGGAAATCGTCAATAAGGAAAAAAAATCGAGATCCCGACTTAATCTGCAATCATAAGACGTTAAGTTGACTCTCAAAAAATTGTCCAAGGTGCTCAGCAGCTTATTTCTATAACTAACTTTGTTCCAACACTTCTAGACGGCGCTCAGACCAACTGCATAGCAGTTCCAACATGGGGTGATGTTATGGAATCGCTCTGGCTCTATGTTCCTGGAATTAACGTGGAAATATGAGATGCGTAAGAAGAACACCACCTCCCTGGAAACCTTCACATACAATGAACTCTTCTGCTTCAACAACCTTCCTAGCTTCAGGTTTCCTGACACTGCACCATTATATTAATCCTGAAAATGTTCTCAAACATAGGAGGCCTCACATCCCCGCAAATCCCCCAACCACAGCCTCCCAATCCACCCATGACTCACCTACTGCCCAAGCCACCTGCCTGTACAGCCTGCCACCACCTGCCTGTTCAGCCTGCCACCACCTGCCTGTTCAGCCTGCCACCACCTGCCTGTTCAGCCTGCCACCACCTGCCTGTTCAGCCTGCCACCACCTGCCTGTTCAGCCTGCCACCACCTGCCTATTCAGCCTGCCACCACCTGCCTGTTCAGCCTGCCACCACCTCCATATTATCTGCTATTCCACCTGAAGATCAAGACTCTCACCTCTGACGAATAAATTGAAGTGGACAACTTCCCCCCTCCCCGGCTCCTGCTAACAAGAAAACAATGGTCGACGAAGAGCTTCACCCTCGACTCTGTACTGGAACTATTAACTACTAATCTCTTGCCCAATACAAGTTCACATCACATCAAGTCCAAAATTCGTGAAACAGATCATCGAAGACTTCGACAACTACGAAACACTCACATACTTTCCTAACGAAGAGTTTAGCAAATTAATGAACGGGTTATTCCTCCTGTGTCTCTATAAATCGAGTTGGTATTTCATACAATTTCTCTCCATATTGTATTTCTGATTGTGGGAAATTATGGGGACGAGGTTCATAGGTACATTCCTGAAATATTTCATCCACATAATTTGAGGGCGGCACAACTAAGCAACAATTTATTGTACTTATGAATGTTAGGTGTGCCACAGAGCCAGGTGGGATTTTAGAGACACTAGGCTGCACCATGCCTCTCCTCCGAGACCCACACACACACACACTCTTTCCCTCCCACAAACAAAGTCGAGCCTATGAAATTATAACATAAAATTAATACCAATAATGTTAGTAAATTACAAGATATTGAGTGGACTGCATGATTGTTTGTGACTTGAAAAGGAAGGGGAGGGGGACGTGTTCAGTATACAACATTTACAAAAAAATATATGTATATATTATATAATGAGCACTCACCATTTAATACTGGATCATAATTATTATTTTTTTGAAACACACCCTAACACTACCAGAACAGCTAGAATTTACGATGGCCAATGCAAAACTACTGTATATTATGGGTAAGAGTCACTTAGCTAAGGTGTGCTCTTAGGAAAAATCGGTGTCTATTTTTTCCGTTCTAGTTGACGAAATGTAAGGGTTTACCACATTATTTATCCCAATTCTTCAGCAGTGTGAGAGAAAAGCCGGTACTAATTGGGGTTAGGGTTGTTCAGACAGCCAGGAACCATTAGCATATTACTGCCCGCACTTCCATCTAGCGGGCTGAGGCGAAACTCCAGTTCCTGGTGTCTGATGTGCTTTAATTTCTACTCCTGGTAGTATTAAACATACCTGATGTGGGTTGAAGTTCGGAGACTCATTTCACCTCCACTCTTTTCCTGATCAGGTAATGTGATCTACCACGAGTATTTCTGTTCGTTGTTTTTAATTTTTATTGTTACCAATAATGACATTAAGATTGCACACCACCCTATGTCTTTCTTAAATGTTATACTTGTATAACTTTTGGTAACCAGTTTATTTTCTTTATTATCAGCTCTGCTGCTGGCCAGGTCATCCATGGGGTCATCCAGGGTAGATAATGGAGCAAGTTACTAGTCTATGTGACTTAGAGGATATTACGACTACTCTTCACCTCTACCATACCCTACTAATCATCCATCTCCCTCTTACAACCCATTCTCCCTGAATCCTGCAATAACCTGCAGCGCTGTATGACCCCTGTGGTTTAGCGCTTCTATTTGATTATAATAATAATCTTCACCTCTAACATCATACTTGTGGCGCTACAACCAAGTAGTAACAGGAGATTCCAGAACATCTGATGATTACCACCACCCAGGATAACCTACACCATTTCTTCAAACATCTGAAGACCATCCTGGCCTTTACATACTCCTGCCCTAACATCTTACCACAACCACAACGGCCAGTTTTTATTCTTATTTAATTTTAATTAAAAAAAATTAAAAAACTTCGTTATTAATCCTATAATCGTTTATTTATTTATTTTTCCATTCTTTTTGATCAGGTGGAAGGCGTTCCCCTGACAAGCAGGAACGTGTCAGCAATTTTTAAATTACGGATTGAGGCCGATATACAATTGACCTTCGAGAAAGCCTGATTACATTACAAAATTCAGACCAGTGTTCACACATTAAATTCATTATGGCGTCTCCTCCTCAGTGTCACTCTCCGGCTGTTCCACACCTCCCTTCACTTAAAATTTCTCGAAGGGTCCAAAGAGCACCATATTTTAATAAACAATTATTATATTATTCTGGAAAATTATAACCCCCGTGGTTTAGCGCTTCTTTTGATTATAATAATAATAATCTGGAAAATTATGCAAAAAAATTTCCAATTATTTTTCCATGAAAATATTCCTGGATGCAATCCAATATAGCATTTATCAATGGTATGTCTGTGGTGATCTTGAAATCACTGGTATGTTAATAGGCATTTAAGAAGGATTCACGAAATACTCTTGTTATGCCTATGGGACAACGTGCTAGTGCAGATTTTTACACAATATATGACTGGCAACAAAGAACCATATATGTACCAGCAACGAGCAGTGTCCAGTGTTCCATTAGCTGATTTAAAGATTTTACTGCTACCTCGTCATATTAGGATCAACTTAATGAAAATTTATCTTTAGCGATGTATCAGGTGGATTCAAGAGGGTTTCAATTCCCTAATGAGAAAATTCCAAGTCATTGCAACGAAATTAAAAGAGGGAATTTTTAATGAGCCACAAATCAGGAGGTCCAAAAGGATGGTAGCTTTGAAGAACACATGGTTTAGCGCTTCTTTTGATTATAATAATAATAATAATAATTTGAAGAACACATTAATATATCAGAATTAATGGTAAAATTTGTGATTGATATGTGGAATTTTTTTTTAGGTAACTACAAGTCACCTGCACACAGATGTGAAGTCAGAATCGTTCGATGCATCTAAAATTATTTTAAGGACAGGTGATACCCCACGTATCACCTGTCCTTAAAATAATTTTGTGACGAGTAGAGGTGAACTCTTTCAAGATATTTAGGCTGAGTAAAATCTCCAACATGATTTCCGGAATGAAGTATGATGCAAGACGAATGAAAGTATGATGCAAGACGAATGAAAGTATGATGCAAGACGAATGAAAGTATGACGCAAGACGAATGAAAGTATGATGCAAGACCACTGTTGGATGCTGTACTGTTGAGTTGCAAGAGAAATCAGTTTGTTTTCGGGACATTTAACATTGCACTTCAGTATTAAATTATAAGAGTCATCTTAAAATGTGATTTATTACATCATAAATCTTATTAAAATTAAAAAAAAATGTATAAAACAGTCAGTTTTAAAAACAAATCTGAGAGAAAATAAGAATATATTTAGAATCCGCGTTTAAAACTGATTTCACGAGAAAATAAAGTTTAATGTTGACCAGTGATATGGGAAAAATAAATACCTACTACTGTCATGCTTTACTGATAGTAAGCAAGAAGATACTGGCGTCAGTCTTTACTTACAAATGTGGAAGCAAGAAGATACTGGCGTCAGTCTTTACTTACAAATGTGGAAGCAAGAAGATACTGGCGTCAGTCTTTACTTACAAATGTGGAAGCAAGAAGATACTGGCGTCAGTCTTTACTTACAAATGTGGAAGCAAGAAGATACTGGCGTCAGTCTTTACTTACAAATGTGGAAGCAAGAATATACTGGCGTCAGTCTTTACTTACAAATGTGGAAGCAAGAATATACTGGCGTCAGTCTTTACTTACAAATGTGGAAGCAAGAAGATACTGGCGTCAGTCTTTACTTACAAATGTGGAAGCAAGAAGATACCGGCTATAATTGTTTACTGGTAAGAAGGAACAACTACAGTGGTATTACATCGGGAAGCAGCTCATGAGGGGTACCTCAAGCTTCATTAATTAGAACTATAATGCCATTCATAATATTTTCAGAAATAGACATTCACTCGAAATAAATTTAGAATGAGAATAAATTATGGAGCAATACACCATCACAAACACTATTCTAGCTTTCGTATTGTTCTAAATAAGTACAGTGGCGAAAGTTGTGGAAAATTAGTAAGACACATGTGCAGCAGTTAGGTATCTTTACTTCTAATAACAAAGATACCTAAGTGTTACACATGTGTCTTACTTATCAACTAGCCAGTATCGAATATCGGTATCATATTATCGTTGTGGAAAATCAATTTTATTTAATGGAAAGTAATGTAATTTTGGATTACACTTAAAAAATTTTTTTCAAGAAACAAGAAAGATATGTAAGACGTGAAGGATCAAGAATTATCAAGGGACTAATGCTAGTGAGTCAGGCTAACACAGTAACACCGGTAACACCAGTAACACCAGTAACACGATTAGCATCAGTAATACGAATATGAGAGCTACAACCAGTAACAGAGATAAAACAGCTAATACGTGTAACACAGCTAATTAGCTAACACAGATAACACATGTAACAGCTTACACAGCTAACACATGTAACACAGCTAATTAGCTAACACAGATAACACATGTAACAGCTTACACAGATAACACATGTAACACAACTAATTAGCTAACACATTTAACACATGTAACAGCAAACACGAGTAACACAGCAAACAGGGGTAACGCAGGTAACACTAGTAACACAGATAACACGAGTAACAGATAACACGAGTAATAGATAAAACGAGTAACAGCTAACACGAGTAACACAACTAACACGAGTAACGCAGCAAACACAAGTAGCAACCAACACAAAAAAAACAAAGCTAACGCTATTAATAAGATAACACGTTTAATATAGCTAACACAACTAAGATAGGTAACATACTAACAAGACAACCACAGCTAACACAACTAATATGAGTAACACAGCTAACACAATTAACACGCTTAACACAGCAAACCCCCAAAAAAGAATAACACGGTTAATACTAGTAACACAAGCACCGCAACATAGCTAACACGAGTAACACAAGTAACAGAGCTAATACAAGTAACACAGCCAGCACAAATAAGAGAACTCCCATAACAGAGCTAACACGAGTAATAGAGCTAACACGAGTAATAGAGCTAACACGAGTAGCTAACAAGAATAACACAACAAATACGAGTATCACACCTAACTCGTGAAACACAAGTACACAGCTAACACATGTAGCACAGCTGACACATGTAGCACAGGTAACACATGTAGCACAGCTAACACAAGTACACAGCTAACACATGTAGCACAGCTAACACAAGTACACAGCTAACACATGTAGCACAGCTAACACATGTAACACAGGTAACACATGTAGCACAGTTAACATATGTAGCACAGGTAACACATGTAGCACAGGTAACACATGTAGCACAGTTAACATATGTAGCACAGGTAACACATGTAGCACAGTTAACATATGTAGCACAGGTAACACATGTAGCACAGGTAACACATGTAGCACAGCTAACGCATGTAACACAGCTAACACATGTAGCACAGCTAACACATGTAGCACAGCTAACACATGTAGCACAGCTATCACATGTAATACAAATAACACATGTAGCACAGCTAACACATGTAGCACAGCTAAAACATGTAGCACAGCTAATACATGTAACACATGTAGCACAGGTAACACATGTAGCACAGCTAACACATGTAGCACAGGTAACACATGTAGCACAACTAACACATGTAGCACAGGTTACACATGTAGCACAGATAACATATGTGACACAGCTAACACATGTAAAACACATAATACATGTAAAACAGCTAAAACAACAAATATAGCAAACACGTGTAACACAGTTAACGTGAGTAATAAAACTAGCATGCTTAACAAAGCTAACACTAGCAACATAACTAATAAGATAAACGCAGCTAAAGCAAGGAACACAGCTAACACGTGTATCACAGCTAACAGTAACACTGTAACAAATCAGGAACCAGTAGCACAACTAACAACAGTAACACTTCATATATGAGTTAGATTTCTAACACGATAAACAAAGCTCACACGAGTAGTAGGTAACACTAGTAACAATTCTTGCACAAATAACAGCTAATACGAGTAACACAGCTAACACAAGTAGCACAGCTAACACCTGTAACTCAGCTAATACAAGCAACACAGAAAACACACTAATAAGCATTAACACCAGTAACACAATTAACATTAGTAACTCTACACAGAAACAGCTAAAACAATAGCGTTATTAACATGAGTATCGCAGCTAGCATCACTAACACAACTAGCATATAAATACAGCTAATACCGGTAACACGTTAACACCAGTAATAAAGCTAACACCAGTAACACATATAACAGTTACACAGTTACAGAGCTAACTCCAAAAACAGATAAAATCACACAGCTAATACAGTGATACAGCTAAAACGTTAACACAGCTAAGAACGATAAAACAGCTAACATTAGCAACACCAGAAACACAACTAACACCACTAACGCATCTGACATAAAAACATAGCCAACACAGCCAGTAACACAGCTAACACTAGTAACAAAATGGAAATAAAATATAGTAACCTAACAACACAGCAGATACAATAACACCAGTATTACAGCTAACACAGTGATAAAGCTAACACAAAAAAGGCTAACACCAGCTTCAAAGATCATTCAGTTACTCAGTTAACATGCAAACACAGCTATCACCAGCCACACCACTTGCATTGCAAAACTGCTAACACCAGTAACATAGCCAGTACCAGCAGCTCAGTTAACGCAAGTAATCCAGCAAATTCAGTAACCCAGCTAACACAAGCAAATAAAGCTAACATCAATAACAAAACTAGCACCAGAAACACTTCTAACACAGTAACACATCAAACACCTGTCAAATAACTAGCAATAGAAATACTATCAAACCTGGAAACACAGTAATGCAATATTACTGCTAATACTGCTGCTAATAAAGTAGTACAACTAACACAGAAACACGACTACCATTGTAGCACTGCTAACACTGTTATCACAGCTATCAGAGTAGCATAGCTAACACAGGAACACAGTTAACACAGTTAACACAGGAACACAGTTAAAACAGGAACACAGTTAACACAGGAACACAGTTAACATAGTAAACATTCCACGCCCAGCCTTGGTTGTGTGCGGGTGTATTGAGGAGACCTCTGGTGGCCGACTTGTGAGATTTTATTTTCACAGCCATGACGGAGGGATACAGGCGCCGCGTAAACACCATTGGTATTGAAGTACTTCAGGGAGCGGTTTATCCGTCAAACGTGGACGTTGTCTTGCCGGCTATACTTCGAGATTCTCTGGGTGTGGACCACTCAGAATTGTATGGCATAGCCCTTAACGGGGCACGACGGATCTTCGTGAAATTTGCATGTACGGCGGCGTATACCAGAGTTGTGGATAAATATCAGGACAAGCGGCTGGTGGTAATGCAAGGACTGGAGGTATGTGTAAGGGACGTTTCGGCAACTTACAAGTGGATAAAGTTGCGAAACGTCCCATTTGAAGCTGGGAAAGTGACATACAGGAAATGATGAAGATGTATGGGATTGTCCATGCTGTTACTGTTGGTAGATGGATGAATGGTCTTTACGCTGGTATGTTGGAAGGCACATATTCGGTAAAAATGACATTAAGGAATCCCATACCCTCCTTTATCTTAATGCATGGTTTTCGCACTCAGGTATATGTTACCTATGTTGGACAGGTGCGTACCTGCCGGTTGTGTGGGCAGACGGGGCACCTGGCGGTTGACTGTCAACGTAAAAGGCCTGAGGAGGGTAACGTCGGGAAGGCGGATATACTACGGACGGATGAAGGAGTGCAACAGGACGAAGAATTGGCAAGGAAACAAGGAGATGGTGTGAAGGAGGGCATGGTACGTCAGGTATGGAGCGAGGAGGTGGAGCAGGAGGAAAGAGTACAGGGAGAGGTGGACAGGGTGCAGCCTGCAGAATCTGTGGTGACTGGTGTAACGTCTATGGACGAGAGTCAGAGGGATGTACGGGAGGAGGCTGAGATCTTGGAGGATCTGAATGAGTTCATTCGAGGTGGTCCTTTGTCACTTGAGGAAGTGGCAGGGATGGGAATTGGGGAGAATCAAATTGACGTCAATGACGGCACTGAAGGACAGTGAAGTCCTGGGGGAAAACAGGACATCAAGTTGAGGTTCAGGGTACAGTGTCAGTAGTGGTAGCAGAAATACATAGGGAAGAGAGTATGGAAGTAAGTGGAGACAAAGGGAATCAAGGAAAAGGCCAGGGAAGAATCTGAGGATGACCTATTAACTGCTGCACAAAGGCCTGGTAAGAAGGTGTGGGCGGATGTGGTGCAGGAAAAGGAAGTAGGGTGAAGGGTAATGGTGATAGAAGGGATATAATGGGTGATGGGAGGATTAAGGGAGGGTTGGAAGGAGCAACACATGGAAAACTAGACAAAAGAGTACTGAAGCAGAAGGGAAAACCCCAGCCCTTCACTTTAGGTGTGTAACGATGAATGTTAATGGCCTCAGGAACGAGGTCAAACGTAAATGGGTTGAAGTAACATTGAAGAGGATGAGAGTAGATGTGATATTTTCCAAGAACACAATTATCAAATAGGATCAGAGCTGGTAGTTAAGGGGTATAGGGTTTTGCGTGTGATGCAGGGGCTTTCAAGGGTGGGGTGATGGTGGGTATTAGAGAGTCCAGTCCTTTTACCTTGTCATCATGGGAGCATGTGGGAAGTCGAGTGGTAAGGGTGAACGGGGAGTGGGGTGGGGTACAAGTAAGTTTCCTTGGGGTATATATGCCGGCTGTTGCTAATAGGAGTATCAAGGATGATTTTGTTAATAACGAGTTGACGTATGCTTTCAGAGGATTGCCCCAATAGCGATTATAGCTGGGGATTGGAATAGTGTGATTCGGATTAGGGATGTGGAGCCCCGAGGGGGTGTTTTGGGGTCTCTAAAGGGATGTATTGGGGGGTGGGGGTGGTGGATGTGGTGGGGGGAAGGGATGAGTTGGTGGAATATACTTTCTTAAGGAATAATTATGCGGCAAGACTGGATCGAATATATGTGACAAGGTCGGTGGATGTGCAGAAAGGTGGAATGCTTTGATTTGGGTTTTCAGATCACAGGGTGTGTTATTTGAAGGAGGGTGGGAAGGTGTTGTGCATGTGTATAAGAGTTTTGGAAATTGAATACGAGGTTATTGGAAAGGAAGGGGAGGAGGAGGCATTTGAGCAGTGGTGGGAAGGGTTGTGGGGGAGGGGATAGGGATAAAGTCAGTTGTTAAATGGTGGAATGAGACAGGGGAAAGTGGAAATTAGAAAGTATTATGAGAGGGTTGGCTGGTGAGGAAATGAGGTATAGGTATGGGTATCAGAGGTATTTGGAGGGGCTTTTAGGTGAGTGTCAGGGTGGGGATTGGAGGAAAGAATTATGGTGAGGTGGTAGAGTTGAGGGCAAAGTTAAGGGAAATACAGGAGGAGAGATTTCATGGACTAAGGATTCGAAGTGGTATGGAAGAAGTTTTGTGGGGAATAAAGTGTCAAGGTAGTGTTAAGAAATTTTCAACAGCGAAGGAAAGGTATGTTGATAGAGTCATTGAAGGTGGAAGGGGGGGTGAGAGGGTATCAGGAGGGAACGGTACTGAGGACAACGGAGGGGATGGGGGGGTACGCAGAGGGTTGGTTTGTAACAAATATGAAAAGGGGGAGACAGATGAGGAGGCTAAAGGTAGGATATTGAGGGAATTGGGAAATTATTAGGTGAGGAAGAGAGGAAGGAATGTGAGGGGGAAATTTTGGAGGAGGAGGTATGGGAGGTGGTGAGGGGTTTGAGATTGGGAAAGTCGCCTGGCATAGACGGGTTGCCGGGGGAATTGTATGTTAAGCATTGGCAGGTTTTGAAGGGGTAATCGTTAAAATGGTAAATGAACTGAAAGAGGAGGGGAATATGGGTGAGTCGATGAGAACGGGGGTTGTAGTACTAGTGGCGAAAGGGGTATCAGGAGGGTTAGGTGATTATAGGGGAATAGCATTATTGACTGCAGATTATAAAATATTTGCAAAGGTTTTAGCAAACAGGATCAAAAGAGGGTTAGGGGGAATGTTGCATGAGGGACAATACGGGTGCCGGGACGGAGTATCAGAACGGGGCATAGACGTATAAAGCAGTTTATTGAGAATAGTCAGATGGGAGGAGTATTGGGGGTGGATTGGCAGAGGGCATATGATAGGGTGGACAGGGAAATGTTATTGGATATTTTGGGTAGGCAAGGGTTTGGGGAGGTAGTTATAGGATGGGTTCGAACTTTGTATGAGGGGCTTTAGTTAGGGTGCAAATTAATGGGAATGTGGGAAGAAAGGTGGAGATGAAGAAGGGTCTGCGGCAGGGATGTCCGCTGTCGCAGATCCTTTTGCCTTATTACAGGATCCGTTTTATAGGTTGGTGGAGGAGGAGTTTTACGGGAGGGTGACATGGAGGAGGATGCTGCAAAGGGGGGTATTGTTGGTTATGTAGATGATACTACAGTGTTGGTCAGGTCTGAGAAGCAGTTGAGTATGATCAATGAGTTGGTTGAAAAGTTTGGGAAGGCAACGGGAATGAGAGTGAATAAGGAAAAATCTAATTTATTGGAGGTAGGCAGTTGGTCGGGGGGAACGTTGGAGAAATGGGAGGGATGGAGTTGTGTGAAAAATATAAAAATATGTGGGATAAAGTTCAGTGCTGATCCTTTGGTGGCTAGAGAGGTAAATTCAAGATTGGTAGTGGATGCTGCTATTGATAGGATGAAGGGATGGGGAATGAGAGAGGTAACTTTGTTGCAAAGGGTGGTAGTTATTAACGTTTTAGTGTATAGTAAATTGTGGTTTAGGGCGGTGGTATATCCTCTCTTAGAGGTGGATGTGCAGCGGTTGTTGAAGTACGTGTTGAAGTTTGTATGGGGGGAAAGGGAGACATTGGATGTGTAGGGAAGTAGTGGAAACGAGGGTGAGGTGGGGGGTTAGGGTTGGTGCCCTTGAGGTGTAGGTTAAGGAGTGTTTTGTGAGGCATGAGTTTTTGATGAGGGGAGGAGAGGGGGGACGAAACGTGGGATTGGTGATGAAGGAGGTGCGAAGGTGGTGGGGAGGAAAGGATATATTGCTTTGTGAGGCTATTTTACGAGGGTTATTGGTTATGAAGGAGCCGGGAAGGTGTAGAGTAAGCCGTTTGGATAGGTTGGGGATGGAGAGAATGGAGATGCAAGGAGTGAGGTTTATCCTTTGTATGATTGGAAAGGAATTTGGGGGTGGTTAAAGAAGTTGAAGGTGCACCCAAGGGTGAGGGAAACAGGGTATAGGTTTCTTCAGGGTATTTTGGCGTCCAGGGCCCAGCTTTATGTAATGGGGTTGAGTGGGGATGGGTATTGTCGTAGGTGTGGGGAGGTAGATACAGCTTATCACGCCATCTATTTTTGTGAGGTTTGGAGGCAGTGAGGGAATGGTTTGGGGGTTTTGAGGATGGTAGGTGGGGAGGGTATCCGTTTTGAGGGCTTTGAGTTTAGATTTGGGAAGTTCTCGGAAAGCATACGTAGAGGATGTCTTATTTGGTGTTGGATTTTATACATATATCTTGGGGTATGAGGGACGTAGAGGGATGGTTCGAATAAGGGCTTTAGGAGCGGGGTTTTATAGGACAAAATGTAGGAATCGGAGTTTGTATAGTGGGGTATGGAACAGGGCTTTTTCAGTGGTTATCAAGAGATGACAGTGAATAGCATGTTGAGGGTGCCAAGGTGAAAGGACTGGTGTTGATTATGGTAGAAGTCACGGGAGGTGAAATGGGTAGAGGGTGGGTAGGATGATAGTAATGTAGGTAGGGGGGAGGGGGTGGGGGGTTTGTGTTTTAAAGGGATTGGGAGGAGGGGGTAGTAGCTGGGTATTCTAGGTTCGGCAATAGATCAGGGAATGGGCGGGGAATTTTCTGGTTCAGTGCTCTAGTCTGGGAAATAAGATGTATTGAATCATATATATATCATAGAGTGATGGGTATATGTTAGTAACGCATGGGTAGCATGTTCAAGGTTGGTTAATTGTGTTAGCAATCACATTGAGTCACTGACCAAATTAATTGTGTCATAGGGTATGGACTGTAAACTGTGGTCTTGGAGCAGTGATGATCCAGTTTTAAGTTTGGCAGTATAGCTGAGCCTTGATAATGTAACTTTGGTGTATGTGTATTGATGTTCAATTCTTGTAGTCGAACTATGACTTCAAGTGATTTATATATTATTTGTAATGTGTCCTTTTAGAGATGTACGCCTTCTAATTGACAAGAGGAGGTTTGTTTTGTGATATTAAGTTTTTTAGTCAAATGGTTGCAAGTAGGTTGAATAAGAAATCGATGTTGTATTGTACTTGGGTACTTAGGATACCTCAATATTTTTCGTATAAGGAAGTTAGGGTATGGTGTAATAATTACGTTGTATTGATATGGGTATTATGTTTTTGAGATTGTGTGCTGTTCTTTGCTTTGGTGTGATGTTGACACGTGTATATGTATATATAGTTTTTGATGATTGATCTATATATAGGATGATAAATGTCCGGTAGGATTTGATATATTTTGCATAATACGAATAGTTAGTCGGGAATAAGGACAGGGGATAATCGTGTTTTGTACGTATTATTTTATGTAACCGTTTATGAAAATTTTGTCACGTATACGTTATGTACGTAATTTTATCTTTATTACCACTTGGTTGTTAGGAATGAGTAAACATATTTGTATTATCTATTATCTCCTTGTGGGGAGTTCTGTAGGTTTTTTTGTAATATTTTTTTCAGGAGCTAATGCTAAAGCTTGTAAAATTTTAGAGTGCAATGTCATGTAACATCAGTCGGTGTGGCTGTCATGAGGAAAGGTACAGGTTATTATGGGAATTCCTTTTGGGTAGATGGGATTAGGTGATGGGGAAATGCATAATGTATTTGATCTTGATTATTATATTTATCAAGTTAATGTTCTTATGATTATTAGCTTTGGTTTACCTTGGTCTTCGGATGCGAGTCTTTATTACTGGGTTATGTATACTTGTGAGTTATGGTTGTATATGTGATAATAGTATTTGTAACAAAGTATCATTTTGTTTGTGTTTTTTGTATAATTTTGTTTTAAATAAAATATAAAAAAAAAACATAGTAATGGACGATAAGGATCTTGAACTAATTAATACCAAGATCCTCGAATACGATGGAGAGTGTACAACCACCATGAACAAGTGCACAAGACACTGTTTAGCCACCTTGAACAAGTGCACAAGACACTGTTTAGCCACCATGAACAAGTGCACAAGACACTGTTTAGCCACCATGAACAAGTGCACAAGACACTGTTTAGCCACCATGAACAAGTGCACAAGACACCTTTTAGCCACTATGAGCAAGTGCACAAGACACTTTAAAGCCACCATGAACAAGACACTGTAGAACCTCCACAAGCAAGTGCACAAGACACTTCTTAGACACCAAGAACAAGTGCACAAGACACTGTTAGCCACTATCAACAAGTGCACAAAACAGCGTCTAAGCTAACATACATAAGTGCACAAAAAAGTGTCTAGTCACCATAAACATGGTTAAGAGAGTAAGAAAACACTGTCTCATACGCTGGATATGTTAATTATACTGGCCATAGTTTCTGCTGAATTAAAACAATTTGAATCTTTTAGGACCTAAATAAGTTGACGCCAGTCTCGGGGTTTGTGTGTAACGAAGGACTTGCCTAGTATGGGCCAACAGGCCTGCTGCAGTGTTCCTCCTTTCTTATGTTCTTATGAATTTAGTATAGCAAGGCTACAGCGTCCCGGAGTTCGACCGCTAGCACACTCAGCTCACACACTAAGGTCCGGGGGTCGATTCCCGGTACGGCTGGAAAACATTAGGGCGTGTTTCCTTAAGATACCGGTGTGGGTCGCATCATACTAGGGCAATTCTGGTCAAGCCCAATTTCCCGAGTTCTTATGGGAAGAGTTTAGTTTCAGTTAACATCTCAAAAACGGTTATACATAAAATACTTATATGAAATAAAATCACATGAAATATATTAGTGAAATAAAAAAGTAATTTCGTGATCTATCATATTATCAGGGAAAAACACTGTTCCCTGATAATGTGATCTCACATTATCAGGGAATAGTGGTTTTCCAACTAAATATATTTTAGATCAGTTTATAATAATTTAATAATAAACAAACAATGAAATATATTTTTTTCGTTAGGTTCAGAATGATTTTTGCGAAATTATTGCATACACAAATTTTCGCTTGCCTTATTCGGCAAGGAGAACATTGCTAATTAAGCCAACATAGCTGCATATTTTTTTTTTTATTAACACATAGGCCGTTTCCCACCAAGGCAGGGTGGCCCGACAAAGAAAAACTTTCATCATCACTCACTCCATCACTGTCTTGCCAGAGGCGTGCTTACACTACAGTTATAAAACTGCAACATTAACACCCCTCCTTCAGAGTGCCAGCACTGTACTTCCCATCTCCAGGAATCAAGTCCGACCTGCCGGTTTCCCTGAAACCCTTCATAAATGTTACCTTGCTTACACTCCAACAGCACGTCAAGTCCTAAAAACCATTTGTCTCCATTCGCTCCTATCTAACACGCTCACGCACGCTTGCTGGAAGTCCAAGCCCCTCGCACACAAAACCTTCTTTACCCCCTCCCTCCAGCCTTTCCTAGGCCGACCCCTACCCCGCCTTCCCTCCACTACAGATTTATACACTCTTGAAGTCTTTCTCTCTCGTTCCATTCTCTCTACATGTCCGAACCACCTCAACAACCCCTCCTCAGCTCTCTGGATAATAGTTTTGGTAATCCCGCACCTCCTCCTAATTTCCACACTACGAATTCTCTGAATTATATTCACACTACACATTGACCTCAGACATGACATCTCCACTGCCTCCAGCCTTCTCCTCGTTGCAACATTCATCACCCATGCTTCACACCCACACAAGAGTGTTGGTATAACTATACTCTCATACATTCCCCTCTTTACTTCCATGGACAAGGTTCTTTGTCTCCACAGACTCCGAAGTGCTCCACTCACCCTTTTCCCCTCATCAATTCTATGAATTCACCTCATCCTTCATAGACCCATCCGCCGACATGTCCACTCAGTATGTACATTCGAAAAGCAAACTAGAAAAAAAATTTCCGTGATTTTATGGCGATTTAAAGTATATCGAGGAGAGACTTTTCTATTTTCGGAATATTTACAGAAATATTTTTTTCTTAATCACAAATTTTCGTTTCAATTTTTTTAATGTCTTGAGCAAGACTCATAGGACTATTTGCATGCGTGGGTACTCTGTCCACAGTGATACATAGACCATTTCCATATATATTTGTTTCTGTGTAATTACAAGAGAGTCTCCGCTGATCGACCATTTTTGCCACTTTTAATTAACCTCGAAATAATAAAGTATTATTTTACCTTATTACATTATTTTTCTCCTTGATGTTGGATCAAGAAACCGGACTTATCTTCTTTCTTGAATCGAATTTGAATGACTCTCCTTCCACTGGCGTTATATAACCCCTGAGGATTTAGCGCTTCTGATAAAAATTATAATAATTTTGAAGAGCAACAATCTTCAAAGGCTGATGTATTGTATAAAATGGATGGAACGTTTCAAGGGTTAAGGCTCAGTAGCCACAAATTTTGATGGATTTTCTGCAATACCTGGAAAATACATCTCGTGGTCAGTCCTGAAAGTTTTGTGTTAATGTGTTTTTCCCAAGGGAAAAAAAATCTTGACGTTAGGTTGTGTAAGTTATCATATGCCATTTTTAATTATCAAAGTGGTTTTTGTGAAATAACTGGAGAATATCTCTGAACATCAGATATAATTCACAGTTTTACTATTTGAATATCCTATGTTAATTCAGTTTAATGTTCTATCACTTGTGTTTAACATCTGTGTGTCTTCAAGACCATTCTTAAACATTTGTTTTGTTTACTAGGTTTACATAAAGCTTTATTAGAGAAAAGTTTGAACTGGTTTTAGTCTGTGTAAGTCCCCGTTCGCTTTTTGAACTAAAATGAAAAATAAAAAATACACTTCATATGATTTGCTTCAAACTTTCCTCACTTTATACATGATAATGCAACATCTGGAGATGCTTCAAGGTTAATGTGTTTCTTCATTTTAGAATATTGTTCATTTTGATAAGTTTGAATTAAATTTGGACCGTATGTGTCGTAATTTACAATTTTAATTAAAGAAGTTTGTCCATTACCTTCCGTATGGCTAATTCTTCTTCTGATTTACCTTAAAATCTTCAACACTTTGAGGTGCCTTTTCAACTCATGGTGCACTTTGCATTATTCCAGTTGCGTACATTGAGGCACAAGGGTTTTTGGAATACGAGGATACCTTCCTGGGATTGTGCAGTGGCCGAAATACAAATAGTTAATTTGATCTAATTAATTAATATATATGTGTATATTGTTTATTTTTAATTTCAGGCATTACGAAGTGATTTTCATCAAAATTAAAAAAAAAATTAAGCTGTATAATGAAAATGTCAGTTAATTCAGCTTAATAAAGGAGAGAGATTGCTCTGAACACTAAATGCAGATTTTAAATTTCTAGTTATTCCAATAAAGCATTTTTTGGGGTTTTCAATTTTTTAAAGTAGAGGTCTCCAAACTTTACACTACGAGGGCCATATAGTATATTTTACACATTTTCAAGGACCAAAGAAAAAAATCATTCTTATAAATACAAATGAATAAGTTTTGTTTGGATCCTTTTCTGTAATCAGCATAATATAATTCAGAACAAAAGAGAAATGTGACAATTACGAAGAAATAATATTCTGCTAACACTGAGAAATGATATATAATGAGTAAAAATGTCAAACATAAGCCAGTGCTCTGACAGTATAATCAGTAACTGAACCGCAGATGAGAAAAGCTGACACAAGATTAATTTTGCACAAAATTAATGGGAATGATGGAACTGTTTTTTTAATTTCAAAATATTGCTGAACTGAGGTTTCAAGCTTGAGGAACCAATTATTAGAATGGACTTCAAATGCTCATCAGATAAATTTGTGCGATATTTGGACCTGACATACTTCATTTTTGAAAATGTTTGTTCACAAAGATACGGTGTACCAAAAACTGATTCGGATCCACACCCAAATCGCTTCAAATCTGGAAACTTTTCAGGCTGTAAAGATTTATAAAATTGGATTAGATTTCCTTCTTTATCCTTTTCTCTCAACATGTCATCTTACTGGAGATCAATATTTTCCATTAGAAACTGACTTGGAAATGTTTCAATACTGCAGTCAAATGGATTTTGAAACAGTTTTATTTCATTTGATTTTCCACGAAGATCAGAAAATCGTTTTTGAAATTGTTTTTCCAATTAATTATTTCTGTTGCAAATGAAGAAGGAAATTCTGCTTCACTTTCTTCATGAAATTTTTAACAACCTGGAAAATGAACCAAGTTAGAAACTTTCACCTGTCCTTCAAATAGCATCAGTTTGGCCCTGAATGCCTTGACATGCGTGAATAGATCACAAATCAAATTGATTTCACCTTGCAGCTTCAGATTCAATTGATTCATATGGCTCGTCACATCTGCAAAAAAAAGGCCAGTTTCCAAAGCCAGTCAGTGTTTGATGAAAGTGTTTCGGGTCGATTCTTCTCTGTGAGAAATAAATCAATTGCCTTTCTGAGCTGAAAGTACATGATAGAATCTTTCACAGCTAAACTATCGAACTCAGAATCAGTTTCAGAAAATAACGAACCTGGCGAGTTGTTGTCCCTTGTGTTCGAGTAATTATTACCTGCTGTAAAAGATAGTGAGAGCCGTTCTCCTTTGCTCATATTTTGTGTTATAGAATTAACTATTTCAGCCGGGGAGAGTTCAATCCACTCCACCGAGCCTGTTCATTCCTTCAGTAGGAAAGTGATCATAAGCCTTGAGCTAAAGATAGAAAATCAGAAAATCCCGTTTAGAACTGAAGTTATTGACTCTGTGTTTGTTATCAGATTTCCAGTATCTAGTAAGATCTTTGTGTGTTCAAGTTCCCTCCGAGTTCTGAGTTTTAACAGTATGATCCGTGTGCACCGAGTCTATCTTTTCTGTTAAAACTTCTTAACTGTAAATATTTATTCTTCCTCAGAATCCGTAGAGTGCATGAATACAGATCAATCGAGCAATTTTATCAGTTGAAATTGTAATATAACATGTAATGCATTACAATTATATTAAGAACCATTACATCAAGACCTATTACATTAAGAACCATTACCTTAAGACCTGTGATAGTAAGATCAGTTATTACTATCTATTCAGTCGATTTAATCCTTTCATAATTCTTTGATTAATTCTAAGTTATAATGTCTTTGCTATTGTATAGAATCAGCCAGTGTCACCTGCCTGTTCAGTCTATAGAGTTGTATTGTATGTCGAGACGCCATACCTAACGTGGCCGAGCTGTCACATATATCATATGTAATATACCAGCCTTATATGTGAGTTCCCTGTTAAGATATGACGTCACGATACCCGCTCATGTGAGAGGGTCACCCCGAGGCATGGGGCTCAGTCGACAGTAGGCATAAGTAAAGGCAGGAACGGCAGACATTGGCTTCCCTCCTCATTACGTTATTATACTGTAACATCCGCCAGTGTGTTTAACTTCGCCCCTTATTATACTCCCAAGCACCCACGTGATATATAAGCAGGAGGGAGCCTGTAATTAGTACTGAGTAATGGCATTTTCATCTCAGAGAAATTAAGTTCTTTAATAATTAAAAAAAAAAACTATTTGAAATATGAAATATTTAACATTTAAATATTATATATCTAACATATTAAATATTTAAAATATTAAATATTTAATATATTTAAACTGATCTATAAAATATTTAGTATAATTAGGCAAAAATAAATCATATCAGGTTAGGTTAGGTTACTAACTTAGGTTTTGACAAAAGTAATATTTTATATATAGTATATAATTTTCATTGAAAAAAGTATATTTCAATCTGGAAAAGAAAATTTTGGAAAAGCTATATTTTATTTTTTGTATGGGAGTTTGGCCACTTAAGATATATAAATATGTCATGCAGAATAGATATAATTGGTCAATTAGCAAGAACTCATTTAAAATTAAGACCTTTCTAAAGTTTTCTCTTATACGTGTAAAGATATATTTTTTCCATTTATGTTAATGTAAAAAATAATAATTTTGTACCAAAAGAACCTTGGAAAACTTAGCTAACCTTATTATAACAAGCGCAATTTAATTTAGCCTAATCCAACTAAATATATTTTAGATAAGTTTACAATAATTTAATAATAAACAAACAAAACGAAATATATTTTTTTTCGTTAGGTTCAGAATGATTTTTGCGAAATTATTGCATACACAAATTTTCGCTTGCCTTACTCGGCAAGAAGAGCATTGCTATTTAAGCCAAAATCGCAACTTTTACCTATTCGGCACGACATAGAAAGGCTGCAGTCAGCAGGATTTGATCCCACTACAGGCAGATTGGCAAGGTTCTTAAAGTGATGCTCTACACCACTCGGCCACAAAAGCCTCAAAAGCTAGGCAGCCTGGTTTACAATCCATGTGTCTTCCTCAGCCCGGACACATCAGTGATCCTCAAGCATGGTTTCAGACTATTTCATTCTCTCCCTGTATATTCTGGCCTCACAAGCATGTGAAATTCTGTAACCCCACAATAAATTTAGAAAGCATTAAATATTTTGTATATATGTTTTTTTCATATAATTTTATATTATATTGTAGATGTTTTCACTAATAGCTAAAATGAAAATTTTATGCTTTGTATTATTTGACCGATAATAGCTATAGTATGTAGGTAGGATGTAACAACTAACCCTCTCATTGTGCTTGCTGGGGAAGAGTTTTGATGGGCTACTAGCACTCTGCAAACTACCTGCCCACTTGTTTAGGAGTTAGGTGACAGACTCAAGCTGATACCACACCTGACGTTGGATCTGCAGGCCCTGGCTCTCTCTGTCTCGCTGATGCTTGCAGAGGAAACATCTCTCTCCGTTCTATCAGCTTGTGTGATTTAAACTGTTTTTGTAGAGTATGTCTTCTTTGTATGTCTCCTTTGGTGTCGCGGGACACTCTCTATATCCCTGGTCCCAAGTTCAACTCTAAACCTACATTTGTTCTGGCATCTATGCACTGTCGAAGTCAGGAATTTAGAATTCTGAACTCAGTTTCAGTAAAAAGCGAACTTTATGCCTCCAGGGAGGATTTGCTGATGGTTGTATCTTTGCTTCTTGTCTGACGCTGTGCTGTTCATTGCTGCGTCAAGCATTACTGCTGTTTGGCGAATGTGTTATCATATTGTTTAAACAATATGTTTGATTGCCTTGATGATTGAGAAGTTAGTTAATTTAGGGACTTGTTATTGTCAATCACATTCTAAGTCGAGTCAATCTGAGCACTTAAACAAAGACACACACTTACGCAATATTTATCTTGTACTTATGAGTACCACTCATAAGTAGTGCAGCATCTTGTCAAATGTGTCCAAAGTACCATATGATTATATTTACAGAATAACTACGATATATAAGTATACTAAGTTATACTCCAAGAGTTGTGTAAGAGCTTATCTCCTTAATTATTCAAGTTACATTAACTGTAATTATTACCACGAACACACCTTTGTTATTAAAGATCTCAACTTTTGTTTGGTTGGTTTGCATTCATCTATTTATAATCCAAAAAAAGGGTGCTGCTAAGAAACCACTTGATTTACGAGATAACTGGACTAGAATACACTCTGACTAACTGTTGCGAAACCAGAAACAGGCTAGATGTTAGAGAGGGATCAATAAGTTGACCTAGTATTCTCTAGAGATATCTTCACTTAATAGATGTCGCATTTTATAACAAGCACTTAGATCGAACGTCAATATTTCAACAGGACAAATCCAACCAGATTATCTTTTTATCAATCTTACAGCGAGCAAGCAAACACCAGCAAACACCAGCAAACACCAGCAAACACCAGCAAACACCAGCAAACACCAGCAAACACCAGCAAACACCAGCAAACACCAGCAAACACCAGCAAACACCAGCAAACACCAGCAAACACCAGCAAACACCAGCAAACACCAGCTGAAACACATCACCTATTTGACAACACCTAACTTCAGTGGAACCTTAAAATTCTAAAGCAAAACTAAAACTCTCGGCCTATTTCTTGTAGAACGTTTAAGTATAAAAACGAATAGGGAGAGAATGCAGAAAGTGGGGTGAAAGTTTTGAGGGCGGGGGCGGCGGTGGGGGCGGTGGTGGGGGCGGGAGTGGAGGTGGGAGTGAGTGGGGTGAACCACAAGACAAGCACGAGAGTCAACACTGCAGAGTATGTGAACACTGGATACGACCTTGCTTCTCCTTGAATGTTTACTGTTGTAATACCCAGACGGCTGGGAGGGAGGGAGGGAGGGAGGGAGAGAGAGAGAGAGAGAGAGAGAGAGGGAGGGAGTGAAGGAAAGGGAGGGAACCGAAAGAGAGAATGAGAGGATAAGGGAAGACAGAAGGATGAAAGACAGAAGAATGAGGGAAGACAGAAGGATGAGGGGAGACAGAAGGATGAGGGGAGACAGAAGGATGAGGGGAGACAGAAGGATGAGAGGAGACAGAAGGATGAGAGGAGACAGAAGGATGAGAGGAGACAGAAGGATGAGAGGAGACAGAAGGATGAGAGGAGACAGAAGGATGAGAGGAGACAGAAGGATGAGGGGAGAGGTAAAGGGAGATGGAGCTAAAGGAAGAGAGATACAAAAAGAGAGAGAGGAATATAAAGAGACTGAGGGAGATAAAGGCAGATGGAAGGATATAAAGGAAGGAGGAATGTAAAGGGAGAGGGAGGGAAAGCGAGATAAAGGGAGAGGGAATTAGATAAAGGGAGATTAAGGGAGATAAAGGAAGAGGGAGGTAGATAAAGGGAGATGGAGATAATGAGAGGTGGAGATAAAGGGAGATTGAGGGAGATGAAGAGGAGGAGATAAATGAAGAAGTAAAGAGATTCAGAAAGATGGAAGGAAATAAAGAGATAGATAGAGGGAAATAAAGGTAGATGGAGGGGTAAAAGGAGAGAGGGAGGGAAAGAAATGGAGAGATAGAAGGATAAACGAGAGAAGAAGGGAGATAAAAGCGGAGAGAATGGGAGAAAAGTGGAATCAGGTGACGACAAAAATGTAGTCAAGGATAAAGTTGAAGTGAGGAAAAGAGAAATACAGATGGAGGAAAATAAGGTGAGGCATGTGGAGTGAAGCGGAGGCATGTGGAGTGAAGCGGAGGCATGTGGAGTGAAGCGGAGGCATGTGGAGTGAAGCGGAGGCATGTGGAGTGAAGCGGAGGCATGTGGAGTGAAGCGGAGGCATGTGGAGTGAAGCGGAGGCATGTGGAGTGAAGGAGGCATGTAAGTGAAGCATGAGGAAGCATGAGTGAAGCGAGGCATGTGGAGTGAAGCGGAGGCATGTGGAGTGAAGCGGAGGCATGTGGAGTGAAGCGGAGGCATGTGGAGTGAAGCGGAGGCATGTGGAGTGAAGCGGAGGCATGTGGAGTGAAGCGGAGAAAAGTGATAGAAGACAGAGAGAAGTGAAGTAAAGCGAAATAAAATGGAAGGAAGTGGAGAAAAGATGAGGCCGGAGAAGAAAGTGGAATGAGACAGAGAAAGATGTGGAGGGAGGCGGAGAAAAGTGGAATGAAGTGAAAAAGGAGACATGATACGGAGGAAAGTGGTAAGTGGAGGGTAATGGAGTAACGGAGAGAAAAGAGAAGGGCAAGAAATGGAGTGAAAGATTAGGAAATAAAGAGGTAAAGGCAGAGGAGTGGAGCGATGGTTGAAAATTTTGAGTACTGGGGAGGAAAGTGGAGTACTGGTGACGGAAGTGGAGTACTGGGGAGGAAAGTGGAGTACTGGGGAGGAAAGTGGAGTACTGGGGAGAGAAGTGGAGTGAGAAGCAGGAAAGTGGAGTGAAGTACTTGGCAAAGAAGTGTAGGGAGGGTCAGGAAATGGAATGAGGAGAAAGTGGAGTAGTAATGAAGCGAAATGAGGACAAGAAGTAGAATGAGGGGACGAGAAATTAAAGTGATGAGCAAGTGGAGTGATGGGCAGGGAAGTGGAGTGGTGGGCATGGAAGTGGAGTGATGGGCAGGGAAGTGGAGTGATGGGCAGGGAAGTGGAGTGGTGGGCAGGGAAGTGGAGTGGTGGGCAAGGAAGTGGAGTGATGGGCAGGGAAGTGGAGTGGTGGGCAGGGAAGTGGAGTGATGGGCAGGGAAGTGGAGTGGTGGGCAGGGAAGTGGAGTGATGGGCAGGGAAGTGGAGTGGTGGGCAGGGAAGTGGAGTGGTGGGCAAGGAAGTGGAGTGATGGGCAGGGAAGTGGAGTGGTGGGCAGGAAGTGGAGTGGTGGGCAGGAAGGATGATAGCACGGAAGTGGAGTGGTGGGCAGGAAGTGGAGGATGGGCAGGGAAGTGGAGTGGTGGGCAGGGAAGTGGAGTGATGGGCAGGGAAGTGGAGTGGTGGGCAGGGAAGTGGAGTGATGGGCAGGGAAGTGGAGTGGTGGGCAGGGAAGTGGATATATGGACAGGGATGTGGAGTGGTGGGCAGGGAAGTGGAGTGGTGGGCAGGGAAGTGGAGTGGTGGGCAGGGAAGTGGATATATGGACAGGGATGTGGAGTGGTGGGCAGGGAAGTGGAGTGGTGGGCAGGGAAGTGGAGTGGTGGGCAGGGATGTGGAGTGGTGGGCAGGGAAGTGGAGTGGTGGGCAGGGATGTGGAGTGGTGGGCAGGGAAGTGGAGTGGTGGGCAGGGATGTGGAGTGGTGGGCAGGGAAGTGGATATATGGGCAGGGATGTGGAGTGGTGGGCAGGGAAGTGGATATATGGGCAGGGGAAGTGGATATATGGGCAGGAAAGTGGATATATGTTTAGGGATGTGGAGATATGGGCAGGGATGTGGAGATATGGGCAGGGATGTGGAGATATGGACAGGGATGTGGAGATATGGACAGGGAAGTGGAGATATGGACAGGGATGTGGAGATATGGGCAGGGAAGTGGAGATATGGGCAGGGATGTGGAGATATGGACAGGGATGTGGAGATATGGACAGGGAAGTGAAGATATGGACAGGGATGTGCAGATATGGACATGGATGTGGAGATATGGACAGGGATGTGGAGATATGGACAGGGATGTGGAGATATGGGCAGGGAAGTGGAGATATGGGCAGGGATGTGGAGATATGGACAGGGATGTGGAGATATGGGCAGGGATGTGGAGATATGGAAAGGGATGTGGAGATATGGACAGGGATGTGGAAATATGGGCAGGAATGTGAAGATATGGATAGGGATGTGGAGATATGGGCAGGGATGTGGAGATATGGGCAAGGATGTGGAGATATGGGCAAGGATGTGGAGATATGGGCAGGGATGTGGAGATATGGGCAAGGATGTGGAGATATGGGCAAGGATGTGGAGATATGGGCAGGGATGTGGAGATATGGGCAGGGATGTGGAGATATGGGCAGGAATGTGGAGATATGGGCAGGGATGTGGAGATATGGATAGGGATGTGGAGATATGGGCAAGGAAGTGGAGTGATGGGCAGGGAAGGTGAGAGAAGGGAAGCATGTGGATTAACATGCAGGGAAGAGAAGCGAGGGAGCAGGGTAGGTGAATGTTGGGCAGAGAACTGGAGTGAAGGGCAAGCAAGTGGAGTGATGGACAGGAAACTGGAGTGAAGAGCAAGGAAGAAGAGTGATGGGCATGAAAGTAGAGCAATGGGCATGGAAGGGCAGCGAAGGGCAGGTAAGTGGAGTTATGGGCAGGTAAGTAGAGTTTTGTGCAGGTACAGGGAGTGAGGGGCAGGTATGGGGAGTGATGGGCAGGTATGGGGAGTTATGGGCAGGTATGGGGAGTGATGGGCAGGTATGGGGAGTGATGGGCAGGTATGGGGAGTGATGGGCATATTTGTAGAATAATGGGCATATTAGTGGAGTGATGGGCAGTGAAGTGAAAGTTGGGCAGAGAAATAATAGGCAGGAAAGAGGAGTCTTGGGCAGGTGAGCGATGAGCAGGGAAGTGAGTGATGGGCAGGGAAGTGAGTGATGGGCAGGGAAGTGAGTGATGGGCAGGGAAGTGAGGGATGGGCAGGGAAGTGAGGGATGGGCAGATAAGTGAATAATGGGCAAGGAAGTGGAGTGATCTGCAGGGAAGTGAATGATGGGCAAGGAAGTGAATGATGGGCAAGGAAGTGAATGATGGGCAAGGAAGTGAGTGTTGGGCAGGGAAGTGAGTGATGGGATGGGAAGTGAATAATAGGCAAGGAAGTGGAGTGATCGGCAGGGAAGTGAATGATGGGCAGGGAAGTGAATGATGGGCAGGGAAGTGAATGATTGGCAAGGAAGTGAATGATGAGCAAGAAAGTGAGTGATAGACAGGGAAGTGAGTTGGGCAAGCAAGTGAGTGTTGGATAGGGAAGTGAATGATGGCCATGGAAGTGGAATGATCTGCAGGGAAGTGAATGACAGGCAAGGAAGTGAGTGTTGGGCAGGGAAGTGAGTGATAGACAGGGAAGTGTGTTGGGCAGAAAAGTGAATGATTGACAGGGAAGTGAATGTTGGGCATGGAAGTGAATGTTGGGCAGGGAAGTGAGTGTTGGGCAGGGAAGTGAATGTTGGGTAGGAAAGTGAATGTTGGGCAGGGAAGTGAATGTTGGGCAGGGAAGTGAATGTTGGGTAGGGAAGTGAGTGTCGGGCAGGGAAGTGAATGTTGGGCAGGAAAGCGAATGTTGTGCAAGGAAGTGAATGTTGGGCAGGGAAGTGAGTGTTTGGCAGGGAAGTGAATGTTTGGTAGGAAAGTGAATGTTGGGCCGGGAAGTGAATGTTGGGCAGGGAAGTGAATGTTGGGCAGGGAAGTGATATGAAGAGAGAAGGGGAATGAGAAGTAGATAAATTTAGTGAAGGGAATGAGTAGATTGAAGTAGAGAAGTATAGGGAGAGGCGGAGGTAAGTGGAGGAAGAGGAGATAAGTGGGGGAAGAGGAGATAAGTGGGGGAAGGGTAGATAAGTGGAGGAAGGGGAGATAAGTGGAGGAAGGAGATATGGAGGAAGGAGATATGGAGGAGGAGATAATGGAGGAGGAGGAGATAAGTGGAGGAGGAGGAGATATGGGGGAAGGGAGATAAGTGGGGAAGAGGAGATAAGTGGGGGAAAGGAGATAAGTGGGGGAAGGGGAGATAAGTGGAGGAAGGGGAGATAAGTGGAGGAAGGGGAAATAAGTGGAGGGGGAAATAAGTGGAGGAAGGGGAGATAAGTATGAGAAGAGGAGATAAGTGGGGGAAGAGGAGATAAGGGGAGGAAGGGGAGATAACTGGAGGAAGGGGAGATAAGTGGAGAAAGGGGTGATAAGTGGAGGAAGGGGAGATAAATGGAGGAGGAGATAAGTGGAGGAGGAGGAGATAAGTGGAGGAGGAGGAGATAAGTGGAGGAGGAGAAGATAAGTGGAGGAGGAGGAGATAAGTGGGGGAAGAGGAGATAAGTAGAGGAGATGGAGATAAGTGGAGGAGGAGATAAGTGGAGGAGGAGATAAGTGGAGGAAAGAAAAAAGTTTTGAAGGGGAGATAAGGTGGGGAAGGAGGAGAAGTATACTAGATGGGGAGATAAGGTGGGGAAGGGGGAGAAGTATACTAGATGGGGAGATAAGGTGGGGAAGGGGGAGAAGTATACTAGATGGGGAGATAAGGTGGGGAAGGGGGAGAAGTATACTAGATGGGGAGATAAGGTGGGGAAGGGGGAGAAAAGTTGAGTAATTTTTATTGCATCCAAGAAAAGCGGTAAATCCGTAGGGATTATACAGCTCTTTACAGAGGAAGAAAGGAGGTAGATAGAGGGAGGGGAAGAGAGAAGGAAAATGTGAGAGGTAAAATGAGCTGGAGAGATAAGAAGAAAAGAGAATGGGAAAAGGGGAAAAGGGAAGGGAAGAGGATGAGAGAAAGGAAAAGAGTAGAGGAGTGGGAGGAATTAGAAGAGAAGAGGGGGAGGGAAGAAGGAATTGAAGAGGAGAGAGATTGAGAGAGAAGTGATGGGAGAGGGAGAAAAGTAAGAAGAGGAGGAAATAAGTAAAAAGACGAAGAGAATATGTTTGCACAACATAATGATATCAACGAAATAAAATCAGTTGTCCAAATGGACCCTTTGGCCCAAAGATGACTTCAACTTCATTATGTTATATATCTCTTAATAAAAGGGCTTTAAAATAAGCTGATGCAGGTAATAGTTCTTAGACTGTAAATAAAGGTAGGAACCCTTAAGGGACACCTACCCATAACATGTTCATTTTCCCAATATAATCTACCGTGTCCATAATTACTATCGCATTTCCTTTGTCTGTTTCGTAACTTGAAGTTTATGGTCTTTCTTTAATTCATGGTATAACTTAACAAATCTTGAGGACAATTGTATTGCAACAAACACAACACAATTGTGGTGCAACACAATTGTCCCCAAAGATTTGTTAAGTTATACCACGAATTAAAGAAAGATCCTGGACTTCACCTTACGAAATAAAGCAAATCCGATAGTTGTTATGGACAAGGTAGATTATAGTGGGAAAGTGAAGATGGCATTAGAAGACGGGGAAACTTAGGTGCCTCTTAACATAACCTTGCAAAAAGCAGTGTAAGAAGAGAAGAGAGGAGAGAAGTGGAGGGCGAGAGAAAGAGGTGAAGAAAAATGTGAAAAAATAATTGACTGCACATTACCTGGCGTCACAGCATGTGGATCACTGACACCATAGGTAGTGATCAGTGATATGTAACTACTACATACACACAAGACCTGCTTCCTTACCTCAAGTGCTCGGGGAACGTCCCTACAGGAGGCAGCTCTACTAAGCTGGGTGTTGGTTGGACCTCTCAACATTAACTCGCGGCTGCAAGTGAAGTTATCCCTCGCTCAAGGCCAGCTGTCATTAGGCCGCTATTTCTGGGCTAGAGGAAAGCATTCGTTCTGCTTTGTTTACATTTTAATGCATAGCGTGCCTCAGCTCCAACCAATTATCGTGCTTCGTTTTGCACGCTCTTGTTTTGATTGGGGAGCGTGCTATACCAAACTGCAACGCCAACGTATCTAGTGGTGGTGGTGGGACGTTGTTATGGTATAGATTATCGAGTTTGTTGTGGTGTGAAAGCTTCTGCTGACTGCCAATGTTTGAGAATTGATCTGCTTACCGAATATATATGAAAATGTTTGTATAGTAATGTTATTCTCTTAATTTTCTCTTTTGCAATTTTTATGCCTAAATCACTAGAGTGTGTTTGTATTCTTTTTCTTCTAATAAGTATTACTTTCTTGGATAAGAGATTTTTAAAAATTCTTGCGACCTTCAGTGTAAATGTTAGCAGTCTGTGTGTCGCCACCTCACTAATGGGTGCACGGTGCACGCCATGGTAAATAACACCCTGCTTTGTGGCCTTGAATACTTTATCTAGGAAGGGGAATGAAAATTATGACATATGAAGACAAAATTTCTAACAATATATATTTGTATAACTCTTAATACTTTTATACTCATTATTAACTCACCGAACAGTGAGTCAAAGTCCTTATTAATGTGATTAACAACAGTTACTTCCGGGTTATATTAGGAGGGATCAGTATAATATATCTACGCCAAACTTGTCACCTCAAACTTGGTATATTCTCCGAGGAGTCACAAGTAAATAAGGATTTAAATTTTGGCAGGCTTCTCCGTTTGATTAATGTCTTGAAATATTTATGAGAACGCCCTCCCGCCTCCAGTGTTTAGTGTTTGGTGCCATAGTAACTAATAACACACACACACACCAGTGAAGAGGCGGGGCCCAGGAGATGTGAATCGACCCCTGCAACTACAACTAGGTTGTACATATGAACTAGGAGGGAGTAGATCTGGCAAGCGGCAAGTTAAGGGGCATTGCTAGGAACTAGGACTCGACTTCTGTAACCATATACACAGGCATATACGTATGGGTTATGGGGAAGGAGAGGGAGGGAAGACAGGCAGAGTGACAAGGGACTTGTGTAATCAATGTTAATAAACACTCCTTGCTGCATGGTTGACATGATCAGGAAATGACAATTACAATATATATATATATACTATATATATATATATATATATATATATATATATATATATATTGTGTGTGTGTGTGTGTGTGTGTGTGTGTGTGTGTGTGTGTGTATATGTATACTCACTATTTGTATTATATCATAGCTCCATATCTATTTGTGTGTGTGTGTGTGTGTGTGTGTGTGTGTGTGTGTTGTGTGTTGTGTGTGTGTGTGTAAAAAAATAGTGAAATTCCAAGCACTTTTGTGATTTCTCACATTATCAAGGAACTGTTGAAAATAATAGAAACAACAAAAGGATAACACCTCACAGTCAACATGCGACGCCTCTGTCGTTTCTTTAAGATGATGCGGGTGAGACGGTGAGATTCTAATTTTCCAAACTTAGCTTAAATTCTTCCCAGATTTTATTAATTATAAATGAATCTAATTTATATAATCCTAAACTAATACTATTCTTATTGAAATCAAAACTATTTTTTTTATGAAGCTTGATACAACTTTCTCGGCCTTTTGAAAATCAATTGGATGGTTAAAATCTCTCTAATGAATAAACAGAGCAATAGACTCTTGTCCAATTCTAATGCTATATTTATATTGTTGTAATCTTAGTTGAAGACTATTCCCGGTTTGACCGTAGTGAACTTTATCACATTTCTACAAGGAATCTTGTAGACACTGACGTCAGAATATTTGGGGGAATTTTTAATCTGAATTTTTTTTACTGCATCAAGATTTTTAAATATAACTTTGATTTTAATATTCTTAAGTAGAGAAGGTGCATTAAGAAAGTTTTTAAGGTAAGGGAGAACCAAAATATTCTTGGTTGAATATGACTGTTTGTCTTTTTTAGAACTATATAAATGTATTTCTAGCAATTTTAAAGGATTTGTCAATTGAATTTCACTATTTTTTTTCACAGTGGTTGTATTGCATATTGTGATATCACCTGTTTACTGAAAGAAAGAAAAGAGAGAAAGAGAAGTGTTATTGAAAATACTTTGAATAATAAAAATAAAATTCATAGACAAGACATACATACAAATCAAACATTCACAGACTCACGAGTGCAACACACACGCATACAAGCATGCGTCAACGTACATACATGCATACACATTACAGACACCAACATGCACAAATTCACACATACACACACACACAAAAAACCACAAACTCTTGAGAAATGGTCTGGTGATACCGACAATATGTGGGTAAAGAACTTAGTATAGTTGAGGACGTTATTGAAGGAAAGTTTGAGTGATTCTAGTCTATAAGATATAACTAAGAAAATGAGTATATATAGTGGTAGTAGTAGTAGTGGTGGTAGTAGTAGTAGTGGTAGTAGTGGTGGTAGTAGTAGTAGTGGTGGTAGTAGTAGTAGTGGTAGTAGTGGGAGTAGTGTAGTAGGGTAGTAGTGGTGGTAGAGAGTAGTGGTGGTAGTATGGCTAGTAGACAGGTGGTAGAGAGTAGGGTGGTAGGTAGTGGTGGTAGAGTAGTAGTGGTGGTAGTAGTAGTAGTGGTGGTAGAGTAGTGAGTGGTAGTAGAGTAGAGTAGTAGTAGTAGAGTAGTAGTACTAGTGGTAGTAGTGTGGTGGTAGGGTAGTGGTGGTAGGGGTAGTGGTGGTAGCTAGTAGTGGTGGTAGTAGTAAGTAGTGGTGGAGTAGTAGTAGTGGTGGTAGTAATAGTAGTAGTAGTAGAGTGAGTAGTTGTAGTGGTAGTAGTGGTAGTGGTAGTAATTGTGGAGACACAGGTAGGGTTGGAGAAGGACCTGTCGACATCATGTTACAGTAGTCTCCAAAATGGGTAATATCCTGTTGATCAGCAATTTGCATATAGTGTAACTACCGGACTTTTAATGGATAGTAAAACTGAGAGCAATAAGGGAAGCTTCCATGCACTTTAGCCGGCGAAAGTGCAGAGCTGACACCAGGAGGCAGCTCAGATGAAAACTCGCACACACAACAGCTTTTAAATCTCTCCACTATATTCACCTTAAACCAGCAAATAATAGAGCCAACAAGACTGGAGAATACACTGGACCTCATCTTCACTAACAATGATGATCTGATACGAAATATTACCATATCAAAAACAATATAGTCAGATCACAACATAATAGAGGTTCAAATATGTATGCGCGGGGCCCCAGACCAACAAAATGTGATCAGACACGAGGGAGCCTTCAACAAATTCAACTTCAATAACAAAAAACATAAGGTGGAACCAAGTCAACCAGGTCCTAAATTATATAAACTGGGAAGACATCCTAAGCTCCTCATAAAGGCGAAGGCAAATAATAACAGAGCGGCTAAAAGAGGCCAATATATCTGTAATACGAAGGGAGGCACTGGTCAAAGAAATAACAAACATCGAACAAAAGCTAAAGGAATCTTACAGGAGACAAGAAACGCGGGAAGAACTAAAAGCCATAAATGAAATTGAAAGAAACCCAAAATATTTCTTTTCTTATGCCAAATGAAAGTCGAGAACAACATCCAGTATTGGGCCTCTACTTAGACGAGATGGGTCCTACACAGATGACAAGCAAGGACATGAGTGAGCTACAGAAATCCCAATATGTCTCGGTTTTTAGTGAGCTGCTAACCAGACTGAGAGTCGAAGACCTAAATGAATTTTTTTTATGAGCGAGACGCCAAATTACTTCGAAAAGGCGATAAAAAACATGCCCATGCACTCTGCCCCTGGCCCAAACTCTTGGAATTCCGTGTTTATCAAGAACTGCAAAAAGCCCTTATCATGTGCTTTTAACATCCTATGGAGAGGGAGCATGGACACTGGGGTCGTCCCGCAGTTACTAAAAACAACAGACATAGCCCACTCCACAAAAGGGGCAGTAAAGCAATAGCAAAGAACTACAGACCGATAGTGCTAACATCCTTTGAAAGGGTTCTGGGAAGCAAGATCGCCACCCATCTAGATACCAATCAGTTACGCAACTCAGGGCAACATGGGTTTAGAGCAGGTTGCTCCTGCCTGTCCCAACTACTGGACCACTATGACAAGGTCCTGGGTGGTCTAGAAGACAAATGTGACCATGGTGTAATAGCACACAAAATACGTGATAAAGGAATAACAGGAAAAGTTGGTAGATGGATCTATAATTTCCTAACAAACAGAACACAGAGAGTAGTAGTATACAGAGTAAAGTCTGAGGCGGTACGGTGAAAAACTCTGTTCCACAAGGCACAGTACTTGCTCCCATCTTGTTTCTTATCCTCATATCTGACATAGACAGGTATATAAGCCACAGTGCCGTGTCTTCCTTTGCAGATGACTCCCGAATTTGCATGACAGTGTCCACCATTGAAGACACTGCAAGACTCAGGCGGACATCAACCAAATCTTTAAATGGTCCGCAGAAAACAATATGAAGATCAATGATGAGAAATTTCAATTACTCCGAGATGGAAAACGTGAGGAAATTAAAACTATATCGGAGTATAAATAAAATTTCAACCACACAATAGAGCGAAAAACTAATGCAAAAGACCCGGGAGTGGTAATGTCAGAGAATCTCACCTTCAAAGACTACAACAATGTATCAATCACATCTGCTAGAAAAATGACAGGATGAATAATGAGAACCTTCAAAACTAGGGATGCTAAGCACACGATGACACTCTTCAGGTCGCTTGTTCTATCTAGGCTAGAATATTGCTGCACACTAACAGCACCTTTCAAGGCAGGTGAAATTGCTGATCTAGAAAATGTACAGAAAACCTTCACGGCACAAATAACTGCGATAAAACACCTCAATTACTGGGAACACTTGAAGTTCCTCAACCTGTACTCCCTGGAACGCAGGCGGGAGAGATACATGATTATATACACTTGGAAAATTCTACCAAACTTGCACACGAAAATCACGCCCTATGAAAGCAAAAGACTTTGCACGAGATGCAACATTTCCCCAATGAAAAGCAGGGGTGTCACTAGCACGATAAGAGACAACACAATAAGTGTCAGGGGCCTAAGACCGTTCAACTGCCTCCCAGCATACATAAGAGGGATTACCAATAGACCCCTGGCTGTCTTCAAGAAGACGCTTTACAGGCACCTAAAGTCAGTATCTGACCAGCCGGGCTATAGTTCTTATGTCGGGTTGTGTGCCTGGTTGATCAGGCCCTGATCCACCATGAGACCTGGTCACAGACCGGACCGTGGGAGCGTTGACCCCCGAAACCCTCTCCAGGTATACTCCAGTTATACGAGAGGCTGGGCCAAAAACTTGAAATGCAAAAGGTAATAACAGGACACATAATCCGGGCCACCCTGCCTTGGTGGGTAACGGCCGATGTGTTAATAAAAAAATAATCCGTTTGATTAAAGAGTATCTTAGGGGAAGGAAGAAAAGAAGTTATTGTTAGGAAAGAGACTTCAGAATGGGAAAGAATGACTAACGGGATTCTACCAGGATCGGTATTAGGACCGGTAATGTTTCAATTTTGTGAATGATATTCCAGATCTATCTACCTGGAGGGCATTCTGAGACATTCCTGTTTGCTGGTGAGGTAAAACTGATAAAGAAAATAAAACCAGATGAAAGACAAGAAAAGGCTTCAAAGGGATCTCCGTACAAATTGTTAAACTTATTAGATAAGTGGTTACTTGAATTTAACCAGTATGCAGAACTAGTATGGAACCTGCAACCGAAAAAGCTTCTTCAGAAACCGGAGACGGTGCAGAATTATTCAAGGGTACGGGATACTAGGAGAAGCTAACGAAAACTAATCTAATGACATTGGAGGACAGAAGAACCAGGGTAGACATGATAACAACATACAAAATACACAGAGGAATTGTTTATGTAGACAGGATTAGGCTATTTGAGAGACAAGCAGAAACTGGCTCACAGTTGGAAGTTAACGACACTGATATGTCACAGAGATATTAGGAAGTGATGGATTTAAGAGTAGGTACGACAGGACCCATCAGGCTACAAGGGAGTGAATCGGGAGTGGCAAATTATTGGCGGGGTTAGGATCGGTGAGACGACCCCTGCAACCATAAATAGATGAGCACACATGCACGCACATACAACCACATCAGGAGGAAAACAACTGTCATGGACCAGGTAATCAGGCAGAGGAAGGAAGGAGGGGAGATCGCAGGAAACGACCAGGAAGTATGTGAGGAGCTCAGTTCACTATTCAGGGACGTATTCACAGTGGTGACAGAGAGGGTTCCAGCAAACCGAGGTGGTAGGGTGCACCAGCAAGTGCTGGATACACTGCACATAACCGAGGAGGAGGTGAAGAAACTACTAGGGGAACTAGATACCTCGAAGACGGTGGGCCCAGAAAAGACCTCTCCTTGGGTCCTGAGAGAGGAAGCAGATACACCGTCTGTGATACTAACAACAACCTTCAATAAATCAATCGAAACAGGGCAACTGCCTGAGGTGTGGAAGACAGCAAATGTAGCCACGATTTTTAAGAAAGGAGACACAGGCAGCATTAAACTACAGACCAGTGTTGCTAACATGTATAATATGTAAAGTTAAGGAGAAGATTATCAGGAGAAAAGTGGTGGAGCACATAAGAACATTAGAACATAAGAAAGGAGGAACACTGCAGCAGGCCTGTTGGCCCATACTAGGCAGGTCCTTCACAATCCATAAGAACATAAGAACATAAGAATGGAGGAACACTGCAGAAGGCCTACTGGCCCATACAAGGCAGGTCCTTATCAAAACCACCACTACCTAAGAATTTATTCCCGTACTCACGACACAAATCAAACCCAGCCCCTCCCACTCATATATTTGTCCAATCTCTTTTTAAAGCCACCCAAGGTCCTAGCCTCTATCACAGTACTCGGAAGATTGTTCCACGCATCTACAACTCTGTTCGAAAACCAGTACTTGCCTATGTCCTTTCTAAGTCTAAATTTATCCAATTTAAATCCGTTATTTCTGGTTCTTACTTGGTTCGATATCCTCAGTATTTTATTAATATCTCCTTTGTTTATGCCCATCATCCACTTGTACACCTCGATGATATCTCCCTCATTCTACGTCTCTCCAGAGAGTGGAGATTCAACGCTCTAAGTCTATCTTCATACGGGAGATTTCTTATACTGTAAATCATTTTAGTCATTCTTCTTTGTATGTTCTCCAATGAATCTATATCCATCCTGTAGTAAGGAGACCAAAACTGAGCTGCATAATCCAAATGAGGTCTCACTAGTGATGTATAGAGCTGTAAAATAACTTTTGGACTTCTGTTGCTTATACTTCTTGAAATAAATCCTAGTAATCTGTTAGCCTTATTGCGCACACTTAGGCACTGTTGTCTTGGCTTTAGATTTCTGCTTACCATGACTCCCAAGTCTTTTCACATTCTGTATGATCAAGCTCAACTTCACCTAGTTTATAAATTCGAGGGATATTTTCATTACCAACGACAAGCACCTTACACTTGTCCACATTGAACTTCATCTGCCACTTTTCAGACCAAGACATTAATTTATCCAAATCCTCCTGGAGTTCACTGTTATCCTCCTCAGAATGAATTATACGGCCTATTTTTGTATCATCAACAAATTTACTCATGTCACTTGCAATTCCTTCATCAAGGTCATTAATGTAAATTATAAATTATGAACAACCTAATTTTCAATTCTATCCAAGAAATAAGCTTTGAAGATTCTATTAACTCAAGTGCGAGTCCCACTCAAATCCAACCCCTCTCACTCATGAATTTATCCAACCTAAATTTGAAACTACCCAAGGTCCTAGCTTCAATGACCCTACTAGGCAGACTGTTCCACTCATCAACTACCCTATTTCCAAACCAATATTTTCCTATATCCTTTCTAAATCTAAACTTATCCAATTTGAATCCATTATTGCGGGTTCTCTCTTCGAGAGATATACTCAAGACCTTATTTATATCCCCCTTATTAATACCCATCTTCCACTTATATACCTCGATCATGTCTCCCCTCATTCTTCGTCTTACAAGTGAATGTAATTTAAGGGTCTTCAATCTTTCTTCATACGGAAGATTTCTAATGCTATGAATTAACTTTGTCATTCGTCGCTGAATGTTTTCTAATGAATTTATATCCATTCTGTAAAATGGAGACCAGAACTGAGCTGCATAATCTAGGTGAGGCCTTACTAATGATGTATAAACGCTGTAATATAACCGCTTGGATTCTGACTTGCTTGAGTTCTTGACCATAAACCCCAAATCCTTTCGCAAAATTCTTACGCTAGGCATTGCTGACTTGGTTTAGGTTGCTGCTTACCATAACCCCCAAATCTTTTCGCATTCTTGCTACGGCTAGTTCAACATTATTAAGCTGGTAGGTGCTACTGTAAACCGTGTAAGTCAGATAGGCAACAGTTAAGAGTATCTTTATTCGAAACGTTTTGCCTGAAGAAGAGCTTTATCTAGTCGAGTAAAAGAAAGTTGGCAGGAGCAGTAGCATTGTGAGCATTAATCAGTCCATCACCTTGAGACTAGTCAATGTATCCTCACCTGAAGAAGATTTGATCCATAGTCTGAAACAATATGTATACCATTTTGATATTGCATACCATTTTGATATTCAATATAAACCGTGTACGTCAGGCCCATGATGGAGTATGCAGCACCAGTATGGAACCCACACCTGGTCAAACACGTCAAGAAATTAGAGAAAATGCAAAGTTTTGCAACAAGACTAGTTGGAAAAATAAACACATAAGCAGTATAATGTGAACCTTTATTGACAACGTTTCGCCCACGCAGTGGGCTTTATCGAGTCACAAACAGATCTACCTGGATAAAAGATACATGAGTATTTATAGGATTTAGTCAGGTGGAGAATGCTGCATGTGACAGTCTTCAGAGTAGTGTGATAGTTTAAAACCTTGGGTAACTTAAAAAGAGATTGGATAAGTATATGGGTAGACCTTCTGCAGTGTTCCATTCTTAAGTTCTTATGTGGGAAAGCGATGAAGAAGTTTCTTGGCAATAGGTTCAGCTATGTTGTAGAAGCCGTTGTTCTGGTTGAAGTTGTTGGATATACAGATAAGTGATGAGTCCAGGATTCTTCGGTAGATCTGTTTGTGACTTGATAAAGCCCACTGTGTGGGCGAAACGTTGTCAATAAAGGATCACATTAAGAATATAAGAAAGAAGGAACACTGCAGTAGGCCTACTGGCCCATGCGAGGCAGGTCCAAGTCTCCCACCGGCTTAAGCCAATGCCCCGACCCAGCCAGGACAGGTTACATTCACTTAAGGAAGGAGCACGGCATCTGACCTAGTAGCATTATACTGCTTTTGTGTTTATTTTTCCATTGTGTCGGTATTTTATACCATTTATTTCCACCAAGACTAGTTCTTGAGCTGAGGGGTATGTCCTGCGAGGAGAGGTTAAGGGAACTCAACTTGACAACACTGGAGGACAGGAGGGATAAGGGGGGGGGGACATGATAACGACATATAAGATACTGAGACTAGTTGACAGGGTGGATATGTTTCAGAGATGGAACACAGCAACAAGGGGTCACAGATGGAAGTTGAAAACTCATATGAGTCACAGGGATGTTAGGAAGTACTTCTTCAGTCACAGAGTTGTCAGGAAGTGGAACAATCTGCAGAGTGATGTACTGGACGCAGGATCCATACATAGCTTTAAGACGAGGTATGATAAAGCTCATGGAGCAAGGAGAGAGTGGATCTAGCAGTGACCTGCAAAGAAGTAGGGCCAGGAGCTATGACTTGACCACTGCAACCTTAAATAGATAAATTCACACACACACACACACAAATGCAGAGGCTTGACCATGCCACCAAAAGCTACAGGAAAAAAAAGGGGAGAAAATGGCCATGTACAGACAGGAACCAGAGTCACAGATGGAAAGGCAATGGGAGGAGGATAGGGCGAAGTCAGTGTTTATTCATGGGCTCCAGGAGAGCGAGGGAAGGACACACACTGAAAGACAGCAGGCAGAAAAAAAGGAGATTGAGAACATCATCACAGAAATAGGTGAAGAGGACATGTCCGAGATTGTAAATTTTCAGAGAATATGGGGGTACGTGAAGGGAAGAAAACGACCAATCAAGCTGATTTTCAGGATCCTCCAAGAGAAACCACGGTTGAAGGAATCGGCAGAATACAAGAGAGTGTTCCTAGACCGAGACAGAACAAAAACAGAGCAACAGCAGCTGAGGGAGAGGACACAAAAGTGAAAGGAGCTAGGAGGAGAGACAAGGACAGAATCAGCAGAGTACAACCAGATCAGGGCAGAGCAACAAGAGCAAGCACACACAGAACCATCCCCAGAACCCCACAATCAATCACGCTATCCCAAAACAAACCACAATCCCCCACCCAACACTCTGCTATAGAATCCTGTAGTACACTGTCAGGTCCCTCACCCCCACAGACCCCCAAAAACACAGTGTTGGAGAGGAAACTGAAGGTATGGTACACAAACGCTGATGGACTAACAAATAAGTGGGAGGAGTGGCACGAAAGAGTCAAAGGGGCATCACCGGACATCATAGCTTTCACAGAAACCAAGCTGACAGGTATGATAACAGATGCCATCTTTCCAACGGGATATCAGATCCTGAGGAAAGACAGAGGGAACAGAGGGGGTGGAGGAGTGGCACTGCTGATAAAAAACCGATGGGATTTTGATGAGCTGGAGAGAGGAGACAGAGGAGAAGCAAGAGATTACATAGTAGGAACGCTTCTGTCTGGAGGTCCCAAGGTGGTAATTGCAGTGATGTATAACCCACCACAGAACAGCAGGAGGCTAAGGCAAGAGTTTGATGAGAAGTAATGAGCGATGGTTGACACACTGGCTGAAGTGGCCAGAAGGGCTCATGTGAGCAGGGTGAAGCTACTGATCATGGGTGACTTCAACCACAATGAAATCTATTGGGAGAACTTGGAGCCACGTGGGGGCCAAGAAACGTGGGATAAGATGATGGAGGTGGTACTGGAAAACTTCATGTACCAACACGTAAAGGACACTACCAGAGAGAGAGGAGAGGCTGAACCAGCAAGACTGGACCTCATATTCACCTTGAGTAGTGCAGATATCGAGGACATCACATATGAAAGACCCCTTAGGGCCAGTGATCATGTGGTTTTAAGCTTCGAATACACAGTAGGGTTACAAGTGGAGGGGGAAGCAGGAAGGGCTGGACGAATGAAGCCAAACTACAAGAAAGGGGACTACGTGGGCATGAAGAACTTCCTGAACGGGGTTCAGTGGGACAGAGAACTGGCAAGGAAGTCAGTAAACGAGATGATGGAATGTGTAACAACAATATGCAAGGAAGCTGAGGAGAGGTTTGTACCTAAGGGTAACAGGAATAATGAAAAAGCCAGGATGAGCCCGTGGTTCACCCAAAGGTGCAGGGAGGCCAAAACAAAGTGTGCTAGGGAATGGAAGAAGTATAGAATGCAAAGGACCCAGGAGAATAGGGAGAGCAGTCGTAGAGCCAGAAATGAATATGCACATGTAAGAAGGGAGGCCCAACGACAATATGAAAATGACATAGCAGCGAAAGCCAAATCTGACCCAAAGCTGTTGTACAGCCACATCAGGAGGAAAACAACAGTCAAGGACCAGGTGATCAGGCTAAGGAAGGAAGGAGGAGAAATCACAAGAAACGGCTGCGAAGTATGTGAGGAACTCAACATGAGATTCAAAGAAGTGTTTACAGAGGAGACAGAAGGGACCCCATAAAGACGGAGTGGTGGGGTACACCACCAAGTGCTGGACACAATACATGCAACCGAGGAAGAAGTGAAGAGGCTGCTGAGTGAGCTAGATACCTCAAAGGCGATGAGGCTGGACAACATCTCTCCATGGGTCCTGAGAGAGGGAGCAGAGGCGCTATGTGTACCCCTAACAACAATATTCAACACATCTATAGAAACAGGGAGACTACCTGAGGTATGGAAGACAGCAAATGTTGTCCCAGTTTTTAAAAAAGGAGACAGACATGAAGCATTAAACTACAGACCAGTGTCACTGACATGTATAGTATGCAAAGTCATGGAGAAGATTATCAGGAGAAGACTGGTGGAACACCTAGAAAGGAATGAGCTTATCAACGACGGCCAACACGGTTTCAGGGATGGGAAATCCTGTGTCACAAACCTACTGGAGTTCTATGACAGGGTGACAGCAGTAAGACAAGAGAGAGAGGTGTGGGTAGATTGCATTTTCTTGGACTGTAAGAAGGCGTTTGACACAGTTCCACATAAGAGATTAGTGCAAAAGCTAGAGGACTAGGCAGGGATAACAGGGAAGGCACTACAATGGATCAGGGAATACCTGTCAGGAAGACAGCAGCTAGTCATGGTACGTGGCGAGGTGTCAGAGTGGGCGCCGGTGACGAGTGGGGTTCCACAGGGGTCAGTCCTAGGACCGGTGCTGTTTCTGGTATTTGTGAACGACATGACAGAAGGAATAGACTCCGAAGTGTCCCTGTTTGCAGATGATGTGAAGTTGATGAGAAGAATTCAATCGGACGAGGACCAGGCAGAACTACAAATGGATCTGGACAGGCTGCAAGCCTGGTCCAGCAATTGGCTCCTGGAGTTCAACCCCACCAAGTGCAAAGTCATGAAGATTGGGGAAGGGCAAAGAAGACCGCAGACAGAGTACAGTCTAGGGGGCCAGAGACTACAAACCTCAATCAAGGAAAAAGATCTTGGGGTGAGTACAACACCAGACACATCTCCTGAGGCGCACATCAACCAAATAACTGCTGCAGCATATGGGCGCCTAGCAAACCTAAGAACAGCATTCCGACATCTTAATAAAGAATCGTTCAGGACCCTGTACACTGTGTACGTTAAGCCCATATTGGAGTATGCAGCACCAGTTTGGAACTCACACCTAGCCAAGCACGTAAAAAAGCTAGAGAAAGTGCAAAGGTTTGCAACAAGACTAGTCCCGGAGCTGAGGGGTATGTCCTACGAGAAGAGGTTAAGGGAAATCGACCTGACGACATTGGAGGACAGGAGAGATAGGGAGGACATGATAACTACATATAAAATACTGAGAGGAATTGAAAATGTGGACAGATACAGAATGTTCCAGAGATGGGACACAGCAACAAGAGGACACAGTTGGAAGTTGAAGACTCAGATGAATCACAGGGATGTTAGGAAGTATTTCTTCAGTCACAGAGTGGTCGGGAAGTGGAATAGTTTGGGAAGTGATGTAGTGGAGGCAGATTCCATTCATAGCTTTAAGAAGAGGTATGATAAAGCACATGGCGCAGGGAGTGTGACCCAGTAGCGGCCAGTGAAGAGGCGGGGCCAGGAGCTATGATTCGACCCCTGCAACCACAACTAGGTGATTACAACTAGGTGAGTACACACAAACACACATACATACACACACACACACACACACACACACATACACCATATACGTCAGGCCCATACTGGAGTATGCAGCACCAGTTTGGAACCCACACCTGGTCAAGCACGTCAGGAAATTAGAGAAAGTGCAAAGGTTTGCAACAAGACTAGTCCCAGAGCTAAGGGGATTGTCCTACGAAGAAAGGTTAAGGGAAATCGGCCTGACGACACTAGAGGACAGGACAGGAGGGTTAGGGAAGACATGATAACGACATATAAAATATTGCGAGGAATAGATAAGGTGGACAGAGACAGGATGTTCCAGAGAGGGGACACAGAAACAAGGGGTCACAATTGGAAGTTGAAGACTCCTATGAGTCAAAGGGATGTTTGGAAGTATTTCTTCAGTCATAGAGTTGTCAGGAAGTGGAATAGCCTAGAAAGTGACGTAGTGGAGGCAGGAACCATACATAGTTTTAAGACGAGGTTTGATAAAGCTCATGGAGCAGGGAGAGAGAGGACCTAGTAGCAATCAGTGAAGAGGCGGGGCCAGGAGCTATGAATCGACCCCTGCAACCACAACTAGGTGAGTACACACACACACTAGCACACAATTTGACGAAAAAGACAGCACATGGTAACTTCTCTAAAAGTTACAATTAATTCGTTATTTTTATTTAAAAACACAGATAAAACATTTAGAAGCCGGCAATTAATAGTACCTATTAAACATAAGCAATATTAGTGGATGGATGAAGTGCTGGAGTCTAACACTCATCACTGAAGCCATTTGTTGACATCTAATTGAGAATAACATTGAATCGGAAAGTGATTGACCTCAGTACGTAGCATGAAAATGAAAATGAGTTTCCTGCGTAAGTAGCAGTCAGAAACCTGTGGCTGCCTTCCAAGCAACACGGGCTGCCTTCCAAGCAACACGGGCTGCCTTCCAAGCAACACGGGCTGCCTTCCAAGCAACACTGGCTGCCTTCCAAGCAACACGAAGCAGAGAGTGTTGTGGCGTTGCGAACATTAGCAACCTCCTTTTAAATAGTTTTCAACACGTGGTTACTAGTGCACAGGGGTTGCAATTTACACTTAAAGGTCTTCTTAACACTGCGTGATAGGTTGTCCAGCCAGCTGATGGCACTTATGAAGTATGCGACAAGCTATCGTGAATGCATTATACCTTTTACAACTTTTGGTTCTAGTAACATTTACGACTTGATTGGATGGGAGGATTACACATGATAACAGGGAATGGTTTACTGACAGTTTTCCCACAAAAACTGAATTCATACACTTCAGTCTCGTTCGCGTAATAGACACTCATTTAGGAAAAACAGCTCGTCTGTTAGCGCTAAACTTGGCACTGAGGCAGCAGACAACTCTGGCAGTGGGTGCCACGTAAACACACATATCGACGTGTGGGTCGTCTAGGGCGTCCTGGACAAACACCACCACTCCACAAATTCACTTGACGAGCATTGGGAGACTACCTCGTATAGCGGTGCGTGTGAGGGACGAGTTGTGTATAGAGAGCGGCCGGCGGCACTGTGGTGAGCTAGTCGGTGCCGAGGCTTGGCACTGGTGCCACCACTCTCACTTCCAAGTGTTGCCACATTCGCTCCACCGGTTTACCCCTTCACCCACGAGATCTGTCTGGCAACAGTTATTAATCATACTTACTGGGACGAGTACCGAGAACGTAGACCCTAAAATAACACAAGAAAAATTGTAGACCGTTACATTTTAATGTTAGATTGTCCTGCGCTTTGGCGCATCTAAAGGGGAAATGCTTCACTACGAGCTAGTTCGTCTTACCCAAGAGTCATAAGATAAACAGTTTTGACTAGCCCGGCCAGAAGAGACGTAGTGGTTTGTCTAATGTAATGTTAACTTACTTATTTTCTTGCTTCTGCAAGAAAATATACTCTCACTCGTAAACAAATTGTGTTAATTACAATACCTGTAATTATTATAACACACACATTATAAATATATATGTCGGGCCGAATAGGTAAAATTAGTCAATTATTAAGAACTCATTTAAAATTAAGTACTTTCTAAAATTTTCTCTTATACGTTTAAAGATACGTATATTTTTTGATTATTGTTAATGTAAAAATTAATAATTTTGTACCAAAATAACCTTGTAATATAATAGCCAGATAAAATATAATATCCAGATATAATATAATAGCCAGATATAATAGCCAGCCAAGGGCTGGCTATTATATCTTCTAATTTCATAATCCTTGACTTCTCAAAACCCTCCTACCCCATATGGGGGGTATGGGGATGGTGGTGGTGTGGGGTGGCACCAAACCATTGGCTCACAATCCGAGAGAGGCTGAGGCAGGTGACAAACCCGCACTGTGCTACTCTGAGAAAACGTCCCCTCACTCCTTCAGTTGTTACCTTTCAACTCTACATAGCTCCTGATGACGCACTGAAAAGTGTGAAAGTACTTGAGCTAAAGATTTCCATCACTGTGGCTTGTCTTGCATAGCTAAGATCGCCTGTCTGCTATTGTTTGCACATATATATAGTTCCTTGATAATGTGAGGAGTCACGAATGCGCTTGAAATTTCGCTATTTTTTCACAGTGGTTGTTTTCCATATTTTGATATCACCTGTTTACTGTGATCTTATTGCAGCACGTTTCGCCGCCTCGTTTCTAAAGCTGCTGTCAGAAGTATTTGCTTCAACCAAACCAACTTGGGTTTGGGGTCTCTCAAGGAAGTGAAGCAGCGGTTCATGCAACAAGGGCGTATATCAACAACCTGCCTGAGGACAACGCAGTGGTTAAATTAGATTTCAAGAATGCATTTAATCTCCTGAAAAGAGACGTGGTATTAGCAGATGTACAAGAACATTTCCCAGGTCTCTTCCCTTTTGTTTCAGCTGGATATAGCAAGGAATCAATGCTCCTGTTTGGAGAGCATGAAATCACATCATCAGAGGGTGTCCAGCAAGGGGACTCTCTCGCACCATTTCTCTTCTGTATAGCAGTTAGGGAAATCACAGTAAGACTGACCAGTGAGCTAAACATCTGATTCCTGGATGATGGCACACTAGCAGGTACAAAGGAGTCCCTTCTAGATGATCTTACACAGGTGATGACACGGGGACAGGAAATGGGTCTCATCCTGAATCCATCCAAATGTGAAATCATCTCAGTCAATCAACAAGTGATAGATGCAGTGATATCAAAACTACCAGGAGCAACAGTCATTGCCCCTACAAATAGTATCTTGCTTGGAGCACCTCTGGGAAGCGATGCCATTGACACAATTCTCAGGAAGAAACTGGAAGAATTGAGGAGAATGGAACAACGAATAGGCAATCTTGACACCCATGATGCCTTGTACCTTCTCACAAAATGCTTGAGTCTGCCCAGGTTGACATATTTCCTAAGATGTGCTCCTTCATATGATAACGCTATACTGCACGAATATGACAGTATCCTGAGGCAGATCTTTACTAAAGTACTTAACCTTACTCTAGAAGATGGGCAGTGGGACCAAGCTACACTCCCAGTCAGATTTGGAGGCATTGGTGTCTGCAAGTCATCTCAGATTGCTCTACCTGCTTTCCTGTCTTCATGCATTGCATCCAGAGGGCTTGTAGCAGCGATTCTCCCTGAATATCTTAGGGACAAGATTGGAATCCATGACCAAAAGTTTGTCGACGGAGCCAGGATCTGGGATAATCTAACAGGCTCTGAAACCAGGATTGCTCCCCCAACAACTACAAACAGTCGCACTGGGATGGCCCAATAGTGGAGAATATAGCCTCAGCAATGCTTCAGAGTGTGTCAGGGAAGGATAGAGCCCGCCTCCTTGCAGTGAGAGCTTCTCATGCAGGGGACTTTCTGTTGGCTGTTCCCAACTCCAGCCTTGGCACACGCCTCGACCCACAGACCATCCGCATTGGTGTTGCCCTTCGACTTGCCGCCCCTATTTTCGCCGAACACAGATGTATTTGTGGCAGTGAAGCAGCAGACTGATTCGGGTACCATGGTCTTGTGTGTCGTAAATCCGAGGGAAAGATTGCAAGCCATGAAGAGGTTAATAACATTATCAAGAGGAGCCTCACAACAGCCGGATGCCCAGCAGTAAGGGAACCACCCCAACTATGCAGATCTGATGGCAGCCAAAAGCGTCCAGATGGTATCACCCTTCAAGCCTGGACAGACGGCAAGCAGGTGGTGTGGGACTACACATGTGCATCTACCTTGGCTGATACCTATCTCCAATACACTAAGGAGGAAGGATGGGCAGCTGCCACCTTTAGGGAGTCCCAAAAGTCGAGAAAATATGGAGAACTTGCCCATCATTATATGTTTGTTCCCATAGGCTCAGAGACCCTTGGCTCATGGGGAAAGAGTGCATCTAAGTTCCTCAAGGAGCTGGGCAAAAGACTCAACAGGGTAACTAGGGATCCCAGGGCAGCTAGTTTTCTGTTCCAGCGACTCAGCGCTGCTGTTCAGAGTGGTAATGCATGCTGTATTTTGGGCACGCGCCACAGCTCTGAGGAGCTGGATGAGATTTTCGCATTATAATCAGTGACAAACATGTAACAATATGTACTAGACATGTATCTCTCACACCTCGTGTACTGTATATTCCAACTTTATATCAACAATGTATCTCTTAAATATATATATATATATAATTTTCGCTTGCCTTATTCGGCAAGAAGAGCGTTGCTATTTAAGCCAAAAGAGCAAGTTTTACCTATTCTGCACGACACACACACAAACATATATATATATATATATATATATATATATATATATATATATATATATATATATATATATATATATATATATATATATATATATGCAAAAAGATCACAGTAAACAGGTGATATCAAAACATAAACCATTTCCTTGTTAAATTAAATAGCTTAGCTCATTCTATAAATTTTACTGTTGAATTCGAAGTAAATAACTCATTGCCCTTCCTAGATGTTTTTATTATTTTAAGGGTAACATTGATTTTAAATTCAAAATTTACAGAAAACCTACAAATAATTTTTCCTATGTACACTATTACTCTTCAGATAGAGTTAAAGTGTCGGTTTTTTCTTCAATGTTTTTGAGAGCTTTACGTATTTGTAGTCCAGAGTTCATAGATGAAGAAATCTCTAAAATTTATGAAATAGCTAATGATTTAAAATACCCAAAAAACATAATTGATAAATCTTTTAAAATAGCTAGGAGTACTTTTTACAATCCAAAAAGGGACAACCAACCTTATTCAACCAAAAATATGTTGGTTCTCCTTACCATGAAAACTTGGTTGATATGCCTTCCTTTCTTAAGAATTTTAATATCAAAGTTGTATTTAAAAATCTTGATACAGTAAAAAGACTTTTGATAAAAATTCCCCAAAATGCTGACGGATGTGTCTATAAGATTCCTGTAAAATATGCGATAAAGTTTATTATGGTCAAACTGGTAAAAGTCTTGAACTAAGATTAAAACAACATAAATATAGCATTAGAACTGGACAAGATTCTAATGCTCTATTTATTCATGTGAAGATTTTAACCATCCAATTGATTTTCAAAATGCTGAGAAGGTTGTATCAAGCAAGTCCATGGTTGAGAGGAATATAATAGAATCATGTTTCATTAAAAGCAGTTTTGAAAATAATATGAATATTTCTTTTGGTTTATATAAATTGGATTCATTTATAATTAATAAAATTTGGGAAGAATTTAATGATAAATTGGACTAATCTTAATTCTTGGGAAGAGTTTCAGGTCCTTTCTTATGTTCCTCTTCACAGAGTCGTGAGATGTTACGCTACTGTGAGGTGTTGTCTTTGTTAGTGTGATGTGACTGTGAGGTGTATTCTGCCTCTTTATAAGCCTTCTTGTCATGTTTCCTTTTATAGTTCCTTGATAATGTGAGTAGTCACGAAGCGCTTGGAATTCCTCTATTTTTTCATAGTGGTTGTCTTGCATATATATTTATATATATATATATATATATATATATATATATATATATATATATATATATATATATATATATATATATATATATATATATATATATATATATATATATATAATGTCGTGCCGAATATGTAAAACTTGCTATTTTATCTTCAATAGCAACGCTCTTCTTGCCGAATGAGGCAAGCGAAAATTTGTGTATGCAATAATTTCGCAAAAATCATTCTGAACCTTACGAAAAAAAATATGTTTGGTACTTTGACTGGTAACTAGGTACCTTGACTGGCAGCTAGGTACCTTGACTGGCTGCTAGGTACCTTGACTGGTAGCTAGGCACCTTGCCTGGTAGCTAGGCACCTTGCCTGGTAGCTAGGCACCTTGCCTGGTAACTAGGCACCTTGATTGATAGAATGTTGTAGTCTTTGAAGGTGAGATCCTCTGACATTATTACTCCTAGGTCTTTTACATTAGTTTTTCGCTCTATTGTATGGTTGGAATTTATTTTATACTCCGATATAGTTTTAATTTCCTGACATTTTCCATTTTGTTTGTTTATTATTAAATTTTTGTAAAGTTTTCTAAAATATATTTGGTTGGATTAAGCTAAATTAAATTGCGATTGTTATAATAAGGTTAGGTAAGTTTTCTAAGTTTCTTTTGGTGCAAAATTATTAATTTTTACATTAACATAAATGAAAAATATGTATTTATAATAATAATAACATAAATTGATGAAGATGAGCATAAAATCAGTAATTATGTTACAACTCTGTACATACAGAATTTATATATGCTATGTAAACTATATTGCTATATATGATACAATAACACTTCTGTATATAAACAACATTTGCATTAATTTTTTTATGCCCAAAATAATCTGTACAGTGCTTAAAATATGTAAGCATTATTTATACTTAATTTTTTTATTATCAGTATAACTAAATTCATTTACTAAATCATTTTTATATTTTATATAAGATATATTCATATGATTTATTAATTATATTTAGCTCTATGTGAACTATTAATTGTAAACTATATCAAAAATTTCACACTTAGTGTAAATTTTATTCAAACTATATGTAATATGCCTATTCTAAATAAATTATATTCTCCTTTCAACGCACCGGCAGTATCCCACCGAAGCAGAGTGACCCAAAAAGAAAAAAGAAATTTTCTCTTTTTAATATATACAAGAGAAGGGGTTACTAGCCCCTTGCTTCCAGCATTTTAGTCGCCTCTTTCGACACGCGAGGGTTACGGGGGAAGAATTCTGTTTCACTTTCCCATGGAGATAAGAAGAAATAAACAAGAACTAGTAAGAAAATAGGAGAAACCCCAGATGTGTATATATATATGCTTGTACATGAATGTGTAGTGTGACCTAAGTGTAAGTAGAAGTAACAAGACGTACCTGAAACCTTGCATGTTTATGAGACAGAAAAAAGACACCAGCAATCCTACCATCATGTAAAACAATTACAGGCTTTCGTTTTACACTCAACTGGCAGGACGGTAGTACCTCCCTGGGTGGTTGCTGTCTACCAACCTACTACCACAGGACGGTAGTACCTCCCTGGGTGGTTGCTGTCTACCAACCTACTACCTAGGTAAATCATATTCATATGTAATAAATGCAAGATTAATTTAACTCTCTATAAATTGTATTAAATCACAAAATAAATGCTTATTATAACGTATACACTATATATTCATGCACTATTTTTTTTACTCTACAATTTAAATGTTATATTGTAATGGAGTAAAATATTTACATGTTATGAGAAATATTCGTGCATTACGAAGACTATATTCACACACTATTGAAAGACTCAGAGGTATTAATAGTCACTGTCATTAAACAGGAGTGATATTTTTAACAGTATTGAGGTGGGTTAGGAATGCAACATAGGTATATGAGTGGTATACAATACATACAATGTGAAGAATTGAACAGGTGCACAGTCTTCATGTCTGTAATTCAGAGTCTTCAAGACTACGGTGCTCTTCACCAACACCAAGGCTGAGCATCTGATTACCGCGTCTTTAGTACATAATTCTACAGTCTTCCCACTATGTCCTTGAATTTGTGTTGATGAAGCCACTGGAGGGCGAAACGTCTATAAATAAAGATACCCAGATGATGTACATGTGTCTAATTCTTCAACACAGGTAGTGCTGGGACACAATGTTAATACAAGACAAGGGTGCAACACAGGTAGTGCTGGGACACAGTGTTGTGGAAGGAGGGGAGTGCTCCACACGGTGGTGCTAGGACACAGTGTCGTGGAGGGAGGGGAGTGCTCCACACGGTGGTGCTGGGACACAGTGTCGTGGAGGGAGGGGAGTGCTCCACACGGTGGTGCTGGGACACAGTGTCGTGGGAGGAGGGGAGTGCTCCACACGGTGGTGCTGGGACACAGTGTCGTGGGAGGAGGGGAGTGCTCCACACGGTGGTGCTGGGACACAGTGTCGTGGAGGGAGGGGAGTGCTCCACACGGTGGTGCTGGGATACAGTGTCGTGGAGGGAGGGGAGTGCTCCACACGGTGGTGCTGGGACACAGTGTTGTGGAGGGAGGGGAGTGCTCCACACGGTGGTGCTGGGACACAGTGTCGTGGAGGGAGGGGAGTGCTCCACACGGTGGTGCTGGGACACAGTGTTGTGGAGGGAGGGGAGTGCTCCACACGGTGGTGCTGGGACACAGTGTTGTGGAGGGAGGGGAGTGCTCCACACGGTAGTGCTGGGACACAGTGTCGTGGGAGGAGGGGAGTGCTCCACACGGTGGTGCTGAGACACAGTGTTGTGGAGGGAGGGGAGTGCTCCACACTGTGGTGCTGAGACACAGTGTCGTGGGAGGAGGGGAGTGCTCCACACGGTGGTGCTGGGACACAGTGTCGTGGAGGGAGGGGAGTGCTCCACACGGTGGTGCTGGGACACAGTGTCGTGGAGGGAGGGGAGTGCTCCACACGGTGGTGCTGGGACACAGTGTCGTGGAGGGAGGGGAGTGCTCCACACGGTGGTGCTGGGACACAGTGTTGTGGAGGGAGGGAGTGCTCCACACCGTGGTGCTGAGACACAGTGTCGGAGGAGGTGCTCCGGTGGTGCTGGGGCACAGTGTCGTGGAGGGGAGTGTTCCACACGGTGGTGCTGGGACACAGTGTCGTGGGAGGAGGGGAGTGTTCCACACGGTGGTGCTGGGACACAGTGTCGTGGGAGGAGGGGAGTGTTCCACACGGTGGTGCTGGGACACAGTGTCGTGGGAGGGGGAGTGCTCCACACGGTGGTGCTGGGACACAGTGTCTGGGAGGAGGGAGTGTCCACACGGTGGTGCTGGGACACAGTGTCGTGGGAGGAGGGGAGTGCTCCACACGGTGGTGCTGGGACACAGTGTCGTGGGAGGAGGGGAGTGCTCCACACGGTGGTGCTGGGACACAGTGTCGTGGGAGGAGGGGAGTGCTCCACACGGTGGTGCTGGACACAGTGTCGTGGGAGGAGGGGAGTGCTCCACACGGTGGTGCTGGGACACAGTGATGTATGTATGAACTAGAGCGCAGGTGCCACTAGAGTATCTGGGGTCATCAACCCCAAGCCAATTTACGTATATCCTCTGGTAGGATTTCCTTCATTATCTCGTTGGATCCATTGGAGGAGGATAAAAAGGCTGGCAAGGCATTCTGAATCTCTGTACGAATGCCAAGTCTGCGTCATCTGATTGGTAGTGTTGCTAACTCCCATAGTGATTCATCAAAGAAATAGTTCAGTTTTCCTAGCATGGCCTTTGGGAATAAGTTGTTTTTCTTATTTTTATTAACACATCGGCCGTTTCCCACCAAGGCAGGGTGGCCCGAAAAAGAAAAACTTTCATCGTCATTCACTCCATACTGTCTTGCCAGAGGCATGTTTACTCTACAGTTATAAAATTGCAACATTAACACCCCTCCTTCAGAGTGCAGACACTGTACTTCCCATCTCCAGGACTCAAGTCCGGCCTGCTGGTTTCCCTGAATCCCTTCATAAATGTTACTTTGCTTCCACTCCAACAGCACGTCAAGTATTAAAAACCATTTGTCTCCATTCACTCCTATCAAATACGCTCACACATGCTTGCTGGAAGTCCAAGCCCCTCGCACACAAAACCTCCTTTACCCCCTCCCTCCAACCTTTCCTAGGCCGACCCCTACCCCGCCTTCCCTCCACTTCAGATTTATACACTCTCGAAGTCATTCTACTTCGTTCCATCCTCTCTACATGTCCGAACCACATCAGCAACCCCTCCTCAGCCCTCTGAATAATAGTCTTGGTAATCCCGCACCTCCTCCTAATTTACAAACTCCGAATTCTCTGCATTATATTCACACCACACATTGCCCTCAGACATGACATCTCCACTGCCTCCAGCCTTCTCCTCGTTGCAACATTCATTACCCATGCTTCACACCCATATAAGAGTGTTGGTATAACTATACTCTCATACATTTCCCTCTTTGCTTTCACGAACAAAGTTCTTTGTCTCCACAGACTCCGAAGTGCACCACTTACCCTTTTACCCTCATCATTTCTATGATTCACCTCATGGACCCCAATGGAAATAAGTCACTCTGTCTGACTTTTTTGGGTTATCCTAGGTTTTCTATACATATGCTGCTATGTATGATAATCTATGTAACTGTATTTGTGTATACCTGAATAAACTTACTTACTTACTTCCTTCTTAGACCCATCTGCTGACACGTCCACTCCTAAATATCTAAATACATTCACCTCCTCCATACTCTCTCCCTCCAATCTGATATCCAATCTTTCATCACCTATTTTTTTTGTTATCCTCATCACCTTACTCTTTCCTATATTCACTTTCAATTTCCTTCTTTTACATACCCTACCAAACTCATCCACCAACCTCTGCAACTTCTCTTCAGAATCTCCCAAAAGCACAGTGTCATCATCAAAAAGCAACTGTGACAACTCCCACTTTGTGTTAGATTCTTTATCTTTTAACCCCACACCTCTTGCCAACACCCGAGCATTCACTTCTCTTACAACTCCATCTATAAATATATTGAACAACCATGGTGACATCACACATCCTTGTCTAAGGCCTACTTTTACTGGGAAATAATCTCCCTCTCTCCTACAAACTCTAACTTGAGCCTCACTATCCTCGTAAAAACTCTTCACTGCTTTCAGTAACCTACCTCCTATTCCATACACCTGCAACATGTTGTACTCTCCCAGTTGATGCTGAAAAAGGAGATCATCCTTAAATGTAAGTCAGCTGAGAAGGGTCAGGCACCTGGTGAGGAAACAGACGTAGGAACAAGTGTCGTTGATTCTGGTGTCCATTCGTTAGAGGTCAGATGTATTTTTTAAATAAGCAATATGCATACTTAAATATGTACACACACACAACTCCACATCTCTCTCCCTCCCCTCATTCCCCCTCTCTCTCCCTCCCCCATTCCCCTCTCTCTTCCCTCCTCTCTCCCTCTCCCTTTCCCTCTTTCTCTCTCTCTACCCCCTTCCCACTTTTTCTCCACCTCACCATCACTCTCCATTTCTCCCTCCCTCCCTCTCCCCATCTCTCTTCTCCTTACAACTCCCCACCTTCTCCCCATCTTCCTCCCACTATGTTTCTCTTCCTCTATCCTTCTTTCTCTCTACCTCTCTCTTTCTCTCCAGCATCCACCCTCTATCCCTCTCCCATGTATTCTCCCAGCACCCCTTAATAGAACTCAAATCCGCCCTGCCTTTCTACCTCTCCTTATCTTCCTCCCCCCCCTCTCCTCTCTCCCTCTTTCGCTGTCTCTCTCATTCTCTCTTCCTCTATCTTTCTTTCTCCCCACCTCTACATCTCTCTCTTCCTCTACTCCTCTTTATATCCACCTCTCCCTCTCTTTCTCTCCACCTCTCTCTCTCTCTCTACTACTCTCTTCCTACCTGTCTCGCACACGCACACACACGCACACACACACACACACACACACACACACACACACACACACACACACACACACACACACACACTGATCATGGGTGACTTCAACGGCCAGCAAGGTTTCAGGGATGGGAAATCCTGTGTCACAAACCAACTTGAGTTCTATGACAGGGTGACGGCAGTAAGACAAGAGAGAGAGGGGTGGGTAGATTGCATTTTCTTGGACTGTAAGAAGGCGTTTGACACAGTTCCACTCAAGAGATTAGTCCAAAAGCTGGAGGACCAGGCACGGATAACAGGGAAGGCACTACAATGGATAAGGGATTAACTGTCAGGAAGACAACAGCGAGTCATGGTACGTGTCGAGGTATCAGAGTGGGCACCTGTAATGAGCGGGGTGCCACAGTAATCAGTCCTAGGACCGGTGCTGTTTCTGGTATTTGTGAACGACATGACGTGGCTTGCACTAATACCTATTCTGCTGTATATAGTGTACATACTTTGTATAAATCTATATATACTTGGTGAAGGAAAATACAATTCAAAGTTTTTTCTACTGTGTTTACTTTGTTCCAAGCTCCCTTTTACGACCAGGTTAACAGGCCTTGAGAACCTGAGGTTGTAATAACGACATACAAAATACTGCGAGGAATAGATAAGGTGGACAGAGACAGGATGTTCCAGAGATGGGACACAGAAACAAGGGGTCACAATTGGAAGTTGAAGACTCAGATGAGTCACAGAGTTGTCAGGAAGTGGAATAGTCTGGAAAGAGAGGTAGTGGAGGCAGGAACCATATATAGCTTTAAGACGAGGTATGATAAAGCTCATGGAGCAGGGAGAGAGAGGACCTAGTAACGATCAGTGAAGAGAAGGACAAGATTCCCAGGCAGCGCTCTAGACCACTCGGCCACACAAATGCCACATAGACTGGGCAGCCTGGTTCACAAGCCATGTTTCTTTCCCAGCCTGGGCACATCAGTGAGCCTAAAGCATGGATTCATACTATTTCAATCTCCTCCTGTATGTTCTGACCTCTCAAGCGATTTTTATATCAATGCACCACGCAGAAACAAGAGGGTATATACAGAGAAAGATCGCAGTCAGCAGGTGCATTGATATCAAAATCGTTTGAGAGGTCAGAACATACAGGAGATTGAAATAGCTTGAATCCATGCTTGAGGCTCATTGACGTGCCCAGGCTGGAAAGAACATGGCTTGGAACCAGACTGCCCAGTCTATGTGGCATTTGTGTGGCAGAGTTGTCTAGAGCGCTGCCTGGAAATCTTGTCCTTCTCAGAAGCAGTATCGAGTCCTGCTGACTGTGATCTTTCTCTGTATATACCCGCTTGTTTCTGCGTGGTGCATTGATATAAATATATATATATATATATATATATATATATATATATATATATATATATATATATATATATATATATATATATATATATATAAAGGGAGGTACCACCTCTAGAACTATACTGGGACCCTCATCCTCAGAGAAGACAATAAACGTACCTCAAGGAAAACTCAAGGTTCTCCCCGAAGCTGTTTGAATATTTTCTTCTCCTACCACCCGCTATATATATTATATATGTGCGTTATTAATAGACAGAATACATTGACAGAAAACACAAACATGAACATGAATATATCAAAGATTATGAATCTTCTCCACACACACACACACACACACAACAACACACACACACACACACACACACACACACACACACACACACACACACACACACATATATATATATATATATATATATATATATATATATATATATATATATATATATATATATATATATATATATATATATATATATATATATATATATATATATATATATATATATATATATATATATATATATATATATATATTTTATACTATATATATATGTAAGACAGCCACTATGAAAAAATAGAAGAATTCAAGCGCTTTCGTGACTACTCACATTATCAAGGAACTATATGTTCCTTGATAATGTGATAGTCAAAAGCACTGAATTCTTCTATTTTCATAGTGGTTGTCTTGCATATTTTGATATCACCTGTTTACTGTGATTTTTGACTATATATATATATATATATATATATATATATATATATATATATATATATATATATATATATATATATATATACATACATAAAGCAATCAACATTCTTATTTTCTAGGCTTCACTTATCTTACGAGCCTCGTATATAGCAACTTTCCTGTTCTTTGATCTCTGCCGCCAACCGCTGCTCACAGTTGTGAACATTAAGAGCAGCGCCTTTGGTGACATTCTTAAATAACTCCTTCAGCTTTGAGGTTGTTAACCTTTGAGGTTTCACGTTGCAGGGAAATATTTCATTCATAGTTTAGATTTTTTTGTTGATACTGCACATGGTTTTGTAACCAGGCTTTGTGCCCATGTTTTTGTTGTTTAACTGACATTAATCTTCGGACATGCCAGTCATTGGTTTCTTGAACTAGTTCACTGAATTATGACACTTTCAGTGAATCATGTTGACATAGAAGGTTGAAGTGAGTGTTGCTGACGTCTGCATTGTGTAAGTGCTGTTCATATGCATCAGCCAGACTCCCTGAATGACAACAGAAACTACCATATGAACATCAATAACTTTACATGGGATACATTAACTTTGTTAATAGTGTGGTATTAACTAGGACGTGTTTCAGTCGCTTGTGATCCGAGGAAGGGGTACCCCATGTCTCCTAATACCAATCCTCAGTACCTCAATGCACACAAGAGGCCTACACGTCTCAAGAGGCGGGATCTTCAGTTCAACTCTTTCAAGAAAGCTAGGAGCTAAAACTTATCATTTTGAAGAGCCCAGAAGCAGGATTTCAAAAATCTTTAAAGGCCCAGGAGATTTAGTTTAGTACAAATAAGATAATACCACCTGTAGCTTAACACCCTCAAAAGACCCAAGAACCATCACAACGTCGTTAAAAACCTACAGGTTCGTTGAGTCATGAGGCTATTGCTTTACAAATCAATATCCTCATGACTCAGCGAAACTGAAACCTAACCCAGTCAAGTGCTTAAACCAGGAAATAAGTCAGAGATAACTAAGATAAGAATATAGATTTACATTTGTTTTTAATTCGTTGCTTGAGTTGGATGCACATTTTAACATCAATTTTTAAACTGGCAGATTAGCATCTACAAAAAACAAAAATCCTAACCTATCCTTAGGTAAGATTCACCAGCAGTGAACGCTATATTGAAGAAGTTGTATTATATTATCGCGTTAACATGTTAATCCATAGGAACAAGAATATTTTTTTCAATGAAATCGGCAAATTAGCAACTACTTGGTTAATTGAGGGCGATACACCAATGTTGATAATTTAAAACCAATCTGGGTACTCGTTCTCAAGGTATTGCACTGAAACTAATATCCCAGTTTGTTAAATAAATTTGGCAAATTGTGAATGACTTTGTCATCAAAAATAAGATCCTTCGTTTGAGCAAAATAAACATACGAGATGATTTCTCAATCATTTAAGAATGTTAAAAGATAAGCAAATTAGCTCTCACATACAAAAAAAAAAAAAAGATACTTGACCATGTCTCAGGGTTACACTCACCAGCACTGTTAGAGCGAAGTTGTTCAGAAGAGGAATTCTTAAATAATCACACACAAAAAAAAATCGATAATCTTTTAAAATGATATGGGTAAAGTTGCTCATACATACTCCGGTAACAATCTGAATGTACATGTATGGTACATAATACCGACATGATGAAGAATTAGACACATGTGCAACATCTGGGTGTCTTAATTTGTAGACATTTTGCCAACCAGTGGCTTTATCAATACAATACAAGGACATAGTGTAAAGAATTATGTACAAAAGATGAGGTAATCAGTCCCTCAGTCCTGGAGTTAGTGAAGAGCACCGTAGTCTTGAAGGAACTGAAGCACACTCATTACTGAAGAACAGTCATGAATGTCCTTGTATTGTACTGAAAAAAAACTAATAGTTGGCGAAACGTCTACAAATAAAGATACTTAGATATTGCACATTTGTCTAATTCTTCAACAATCTGAATTTTTGTGTATGATACACAATTTCTGATTTTTTTTTTTTTTTGGTTTGAAGCCGATTAGAAGAGGCGTTCTGAAGCTGTTACACAAAGCCGCTGTGCACCTACACCAACAACAATGTGATTATTTCTCTAAGATAAACCGGCGCTCAAATCCTGAAACTGATCTGAAGTACATTCTTCTTAGATTCGCCGGTACTGCCGGCCCGTGTCTTTTCCAGCTGGTGACCCGGCCTTGGCTCCCTATCGCGGGAGTGTCTGTAACTAATGTCTTCCATGGGAAGAGGTACAAGTACCTCTTCATCGTTTGGGACCAATTGTCCCCAGCCCTAGCCCAATTCCCTGCCCTCACGGTTCTCGTAGGAAGAAGTTAGGCACTTTGGGCTGCCACAAACTCTGCCCCACTAGGCTCGAAGGGTGTAGCAGCAGACGATGTCAGGAGTTGCAAAGGCAGCAAGCACTACAGGATCCTTTTGGAACCACACCCCAGTTTTTGGCCGCAGCCCGAGTGCTGGGAAAGCTCAGGGATGTCTCTTGCTGTGTGTGTGCTAACAGCTGCTTCTACACTTGTCCTTTGCGACATGAATATCTGAAGTACACTTTTTAATTCATCGTACATAAAACTTGGAGGATGGAAAAAAGTCGACAACTACTATAGGTATCCATTTTCAGGGGGACACTTAATAATTATAAAAATTACACTGTATAATAACTATATTGATAATATAAAATTTGAAATACCAAACAAATAAGTAAACAATTCCGTATAAGCAGCCTAATTTATGATGCTAAAATTGATATACAAACTTATACAGTGTAAAACACAGGGAACCCAAGCGTAATAAAAATATTATTTAAGGATTTGTAATGTTTATTTAGTATGAATCATATCTGAATATAAATTATTTAAATGTGCTGTAATTGTTGTGTTTGTAGTTACTCTAAGGAAGGCAAGGGAAAAAATATCATGCATCACAAACACAAAATAAAATTTAGTTAGAGTGGGTAATTGAGTTGCGCTTGTTGTGAGTGTTAATAAAACTAGAGAAAAGCCTAGCTCCAATAGTTACAATTTTTACCCTGGGGAAGGGTTAGCCACCCAGGATAACCTGGGGGAGGGTTAGCCACCCAGGATAACCTGGGGAAGGGTTAGCCACCCAGGATAACCTGGGGAGGGTTAGCCACCCAGGATAACCTGGGAAGGGTTAGCCACAGGATAACCTGGGAGGGTTAGCCCAGGATAACCTGGGGAAGGGTTAGCCACCCAGATAACCTGGAGGTAGCCACCAGATAACCTGGGAGGTTCCACCCAGGATAACCTGGGGGAGGGTTAGCCACCCAGGATAACCTGGGGGAGGGTTAGCCACCCAGGATAACCTGGGGGAGGGTTAGCCACCCAGGATAACCTGGGGGAGGGTTAGCCACCCAGGATAACCTGGGGGAGGGTTAGCCACCCAGGATAACCTGGGGAGGTTAGCCACCCAGGATAACCTGGGAGGGTTAGCCACCCAGATAACCTGGGAGTTAGCACCCAGAAACCTGGGGAGGTTAGCCACCCAGGATAACCTGGGGGAGGGTTAGCCACCCAGAATAACCCAAGAAACTCAGTTTGTCATAGAGGATTGTTTGTTTTATTTCCACTGGCCTCCTCCAATCTTGTCCTCCCAGGATGCGACTCACACCAGTCGACTAACACCCAGGTACCTAATTACTGCTATGCTAGGTGAACAGGGACAGCAGGTGTAAGGAAACACGTCCAGCATTTCCACCCGTATCGAGGATCAAACCACGGACACTCAGTGTGTGAGGAGAGAGGGCATTGCCAACCAAACCAGGGTTGTGTTTTGCAGACAGCGGACGGAGGACGGAGCCTGCAACACTCCTCGCGCGGTAATTGCCCACAGTGTACAGCGTTTTATATAAATATAATAAAATATATGTTAAATAATAATGCTGTAGATCTGGGAGGAAAAGTGAAGCCTCTTCCCTGTTCCCGTCTACAACACGTCATCCTCACTACTTTATAATTAACATTTACTGTTTTGGTTATAACTGACCATAATTTTTAAAGGGATGGACCGGTAAGCCAGCGGAAGGCCTCGGTCAGATGACCAAAAGCTCCAACGGCGGGTCATCATCTGACTAAGACCAGCGTCAGGAAACACTTGTCCTGTTTCCTGACGAACCTTACCTAACCTGACCTCACTACTTTATGGGAACAAACCTAATATGGAGGGGTTGCAACCTGTGTCAACGGGTATTTCCCGTTGTGGCAACGAGTGTATCCTGTTGTGGCAACGAGTGCTTCCCATTGTCTGCCTTCCTTCAAGTTACTTTTGATTGCTAACCAAGCTGGATTCAATTTCCTTGGAAAACACGCCACTAAGTAGGTTTCATTTGAATTTTATTTGCTCATGAGCCAAAGCAATAACTACGCTTTATCTCTCTTAACTACCCAATAAAGCACAACGTCAGATAAACATTGCTCATGTTTAAAACATCTTGCGTAAGAAAGGGCAAGTTTGAAGAAAGCGTGTATAGGACTTTGTTACTACTGGAATGTAAAATGGATTACCACAGAAAACAGTGTGTGAGTAGTGAAGGCGGCTTGTGTGTGTGTGTGTGTGTGTGTGTGTGTGTGTGTGTGTGTGTGTGTGTGTGTGTGTGTATGTGTGTGTGTGTGTGAGTGTGTGTGTGTGTGTATGTGTGTGTGTGTGTGTGTGTGTGTGTGTGTGTGTGTGTGTGTGTGTGTGTGTGTGTGTGTGTGTGTATGTGTGTGTATGTGTGAGTGTGTGTGTGTGTGTATGTGTGTGTGTGTGTGTGTGTGTGTGTGTGTGTTGTGTGTGTGTGTGTGTGTGTGTGTGTGTGTGTGTGTGTGTGTGTGTGTGTGTGTGTGTGTGACTCACCTAGTTGTACTCACCTAGTTGTGGTTGCAGGGTCGAGTCAAAGCTCCTGGCCCCGCCTCTTCACTGGCCGCTACTGGGTCACTCTCCCTGCGCCATGAGCTTTATCATACCTCTGCTTAAAGCTATGTATAGAGCCTGCCTCACTACATCGCTTCCTAAACTATTCCACTTCCCGACAACTCTGTGACTGAAGAAATACTTCCTAACATCTCTGTGATTCATCTGAGTCTTCAACTTCCATCTGTGTCCCCTTGTTGTTGTGTCCCATCTCTGGAACATTCTGTCTCTGTCCACTTTGTCAATTCCTCTCAGTATCTTATATGTTGTTATCATGTCTCCCCTATCTCTCCTGTCCTCCAGTGTCGTCAGGTCGATTTCCCTTAACCTCCCTCGTAGGACATACCCCTTAGCTCCGGGACTAGTCTTGTTGCAAACCTTTGCACTTTCTCGAGCTTCTTCACATGCTTGGCTAGGTGTGGGTTCCAAACTGGTGTGTGTGAGTGTGTGTGTGTGTGTGTATGTGTGAGTGTGTGTGGCTGTGCGCGCGCGTGTGTGTAAGCGGGTGGTGTATGTGTGGGTTGTGTGGATGGTGTGAGTGTGTGTGGTTGTGCTGGTGGTGTGTGTGTGTGGTTGTGCTGGGTGTGTGTGTGTGTGGTTGTACTGGTGGTGTGTGTGTGTGGTTGTGTTGGTGGTGTGTGTGTGTGTGTGGTTGTGCTGGTGGTGTGTGTGTGTGGTTGTACTGGTGGTGTGTGTGTGTGGTTGTGTTGGTGGTGTGTGTGTGTGTGTGGTTGTGCTGGTGGTGTGTGTGTGTGGTTGTGTTGGTGGTGTGTGTGTGTGGTTGTGCTGGTGTGTGTGTGTGTGGTTGTACTGGTGGTGTGTGTGTGTGGTTGTGTTGGTGGTGTGTGTGTGTGTGTGGTTGTGCTGGTGGTGTGTGTGTGTGGTTGTACTGGGTGTGTGTGTGTGGTTGTGTTGGTGGTGTGTGTGTGTGGTTGTGCTGGGTGTGTGTGTGTGTGGTTGTACTGGTGGTGTGTGTGTGTGGTTGTGTTGGTGGTGTGTGTGTGTGGTTGTAATGGTGGTGTGTGTGTGTGGTTGTGTTGGTGGTGTGTGTGTGTGTGGTTGTGCTGGTGGTGTGTGTGTGTGTGGTTGTGCTGGTGGTGTGTGTGTGGTTGTACTGGTGGTGTGTGTGTGTGGTTGTGTTGGTGGTGTGTGTGTGTGTGGTTGTGCTGGTGGTGTGTGTGTGTGTGGTTGTGCTGGTGGTGTGTGTGTGTGGTTGTGTTGGTGTGTGTGTGTGTGGTTGTGCTGGTGGTGTGTGTGTGTGTGGTTGTGCTGGTGGTGTGTGTGTGGTTGTACTGGTGGTGTGTGTGTGTGGTTGTGTTGGTGGTGTGGTGTGTGGTTGTGCTGGTGGTGTGTGTGTGTGGTTGTACTGGTGGTGTGTGTGTGTGGTTGTACTGGTGGTGTGTGTGTGTGGTTGTGTTGGTGGTGTGTGTGTGTGGTTGTGCTGGTGGTGTGTGTGTGTGGTTGTACTGGTGGTGTGTGTGTGTGGTTGTGCTGGTGGTGTGTGTGTGTGTGTGGTTGTGCTGGTGGTGTGTGTGTGTGGTTGTGCTGGTGGTGTGTGTGTGTGGTTGTGTTGGTGGTGTGTGTGTGTGGTTGTGTTGGTGGTGTGTGTGTGTGGTTGTGCTGGTGGTGTGTGTGTGTGGTTGTACTGGTGGTGTGTGTGTGTGGTTGTACTGGTGGTGTGTGTGTGTGGTTGTGCTGGTGGTGTGTGTGTGTGGTTGTTGTACTGGTGGTGTGTGTGTGTGGTTGTGCTGGTGGTGTGTGTGTGTGGTTGTGCTGGTGGTGTGTGTGTGTGGTTGTGCTGGTGGTGTGTGTGTGTGGTTGTTGTACTGGTGGTGTGTATGTGGTTGTGCGGGTGGCGCGTGCGACTGTGTGATAACACCTGTTTGCTAGTGGGTGTGTGAATGGATACGTGTGGTTGTCGGTGATTTTGTAGTGTATGTGTGGTAGCGGGGATGAGTGTGGGCGGGTGATTGTGTAATAGTTGTAGCTGTGGGCGTGCTTGTATTTGTTTGTGGTGAAATATGTAGTTGTTTGGTAGGTTTGATTGTGGAATGGGTGTGGTTGTGGGGATGTGTTTGTAGAAATGGGAGTTTAGAGATGGATTTGGGTGTGGTAGTGAGGATTTGTGAGTGTTAAGTTAGCTTATGTAAGATTGAACCAAAAAATGTGTCCCGTGGCTAGGTTGGTAACACGCTTGCCTTGCACACTGAGTGTCCGTGGTTCAATTCCGACACGGGTGAAAACGTTGGGCCTGTTTCCTCACACCTGCTGTCTCTGTTCACCTAGCACTAAGTAGGCATCTGGGTGTTAGTCGATTGGTGTGGGTCACATTCTGAAGGACAAGCGTAAAGAAGCCCAGTGGAAATAAAACCATCCTCGACGAAGCACTCGTTTTCTTGGGTTATCCTGGGTGGCTAATCCTCCGGGTTAAAAAAACCTAACAAATCTTATTTTAACGAAACAAATATTTCCTGACGCTGTTCTAAGACGTACGATGACCCGTTACGGGAGCTGTGTCATCTTACGGAGGCCTCCCGTTGGTATACTGGATCACCACTTTAAAAATTACAGTATTTTGTTAATGCGTGTGTGTGGAGAGTGGTTGAAGATGTGGGGATGTGGTGAATGTGGCGCCTGGAGCGAGGGTGTGAGGTATGGGTGTGTATTAGTGGGGATGGTTGTGGGTAAGTGGTAGAGATTAGTGTGGGTGTGGTAGTGGGGATGGATGTTGGTGAGAGGTAGATGGGATGGGTGTGGTGTATAGTAGTGGGGAAGGGTGTGGGTGTGAGGTAGGGGGAAGGGTGTGGGTTTGTGGTGGATAGGAAGGGTGTGGGTGTGTGGTAGATGGGAATGTTGTTGTGAGTGTGTGGTAAGTGGGAAGGGTGTGGGTGTGTGATAGGTGGGAAAGGTGTGGGTCTGTGGAAGGTGGGAAAAATGTGGGTGTGATATTTGGGAAGGGTGTGGGTGTATGATACGTGGGAAAGGTGTGAGTGTGGGGTAGGTGGGAAGGGTGTGGGTGTGTGGTAGGTGGTAAGGGTATGGATGTGTGATAGTATACCTGTAGTATACCTAGAGAGGGTTTCGGGGGTCAACGCCCCCGCGGCCCGGTCTGTGACCAAGCCTCATGGTAGATCAAGGCCTGATCAATCAGGCTGTTATTGTTGGCCGAACGCAACCCGACGTACGAACCACAGCCCGGTTGGTTCTCCTGTCCAGCGCCTTCTTGTATGCTGGGAAACAGATTTCTTGCAGTTCTTGATGAACACGGAGTTCCATGAGTGTGAGCCTGGAGCAGAGTGCATGGGCATGTCATTTATCGCCTTTTCGAAGTCATGTGGCGTCAGGATAATATCAGATAGGTTTGAGTCTACCAAATTCTGTGTTTCGCTCATAAAAAAATCATTTAGGTCTTCGACTCTCAGTCTAGTTAGCGGCTCGCTAAAAACCAAGTCAAATTGGGACTTGAGTAGTTCACTCATTTCCTTGCTGTCATCTGTGTAGGACCCATCTCGTCTAAGTAGGAGCCCAATACTGGATTTTGTTCTCGACTTTGATTTGGCATAAGATAAGAAATATTTTAGATTTCTTTCAATTTCATTTATATTTTTTAGTTCTTCCCGCGTTTCTTGACTCCTGTAAGATTTCTTCAGCTTTTGTTCGATGTTTGCTATTTCTCTGACCAGTGCCTCCTTTCGTATTACAGATATATTGGCCTCTTTTAGCCGCTCTGTTATTCTTTGCCTTCTCCTTTATGAGGAGCACCTTTCTCTTTCTAGTTTACATCTTCTCTTCCTTTTCCTTAAAGGAATATGCCTTGACCATACCTCGAGTGCCACAGAGTTAATTTGTTCTAGACATAGGTTTAGGTCCATGTTGGTTACGATATCTTCCCAGTTTAAATCATTTAGGACCTGGTTGACTTGGTCCCACTTTATGTTTTTGTTATTGAAGTTGAATTTGGTGAAAGATCCCTCGTGACTGATCACATTTTGCTGGTCTGGAGCCCCACGCATACATGTCTGAACCTCTATTATGTTGTGATCTGAGTATATTGTTTTTGATATGGTAATATATCGTATCAGATCATCATTTTTAGTGAAGATGAGGTCCAGTGTATTCTCCAGTCTTGTTGACTATTATTTGCCGGCTTAAAGAGAATTTGGTGCAGAGATTTAGAAGCTCGTGTGCGAGTTAACTTCTGAGCTGCCTCCTGGGGTTATCTCTGCTACAGCATTATTTGCTAAATTTAGGGCTCTGGTGGCCTGGTGGCTACAGCTCTCGCTTCACACGGCGAGGGTCTAGGTTCGATTCCCAGCCAGGATAGAAACCATTGGGCGTGTTTCTTTACACCTGTTGTCTATGTTCACCCATCAGTAAAATGGGTACCTGGGTGTTAGTCGACTGGTGTGGGTCGCATCCTGGGACAGTGACCTAATTTGCCCGAAATGCTCAGCATAACAAGGGACTTTCTCTATAATAGCATGTCATTGATGTCAGCTAGGCCTGTATACCTTGTACATGTACGTGTAAACCATACCACGGGCGGGGTTAGAACCCGCGATCAGAGAGTCATAAAACAACAGACCGACTCGCTAGCAATCGTGTCATTACGATTTCCTAAGTCATGTACTTGTAGTAAATAAAGATATTATTATATAATTATTATTCCTCCATTTTAGGTGCCTTAGGTTGAAAGTAGAAGTGATGTGAAATGAGAGCAAATGAGAGAGTGGGTGAGATGTTATCAACAAATTTTGTTGAAAATAAGAAAAAGTTTTGGAGTGAGATTAATAAGTTGAGGAAGCCTAGGGAACAAATGGATTTGACAGTTAAAAATAGGAGAGGAGAGTTATTAAATGGAGAGTTAGAGGTATTGGGAAGATGGAGGGAATATTTTGAGGAGTTGTTAAATGTTGATGAAGATAGGGAAGCTGTGATTTCGTGTATAGGGCAAGGAGGAATAACATCTTGTAGGAGTGTGGAAGAGCCAGTTGTGAGTGTGGGGGAAGCTCGTGGGGCAGTGAGTAGAATGAAAGGGGGTAAAGCAGCTGGGATTGATGGGATAAAGATAGAAAAGTTAAAAGCAGGTGGGGATATAGTTTTGGAGTGGTTGGTGCTATTATTTAATAAATGTATGGAAGAGGGTAAGGTACCTAGGGATTGGCAGAGAGCGTGTATTGTTCCTTTGTATAAAGGCAAAGGGGACAAAAGAGAGTGCAAAAGTTATAGGTGAATAAGTCTGTTGAGTGTACCTGGTAAAGTGTATGGTAGAGTTATTATTGAAAGAATTAAGAGTAAGACAGAGAGCAGGATAGCAGATGAACAAGGGGCTTTAGGAAAGGTAGGGGTGTGTAGACCAAGTGTTTACAGTGAAACATATAGGTGAACAGTATTTGGATAAGGGTAAAGAGGTTTTTGTGGCATTTATGGATTTGGAAAAGGCGTATGATAGGGTGGATAGGGGGGGGGGCAATGTGGCAGATGTTGCAGGTGTATGGAATAGGAGGTAGGTTACTGAAAGCAGTGAAGAGTTTTTATGAGGATAGTGAGGCTCAGGTTAGAGTGTGTAGGAGGGAGGGGGACTATTTCCCAGTAAAAGTGGGCCTTAGACAAGGATGTGTGATGTCACTGTGGTTGTTCAATATATTTATAAATGGGGTTGTAAGAGAAGTGAATGCGATGGTCTTGGCAAGAGGTGTGGGGTTAAAAGATAAAGAATCAAATACAAAGTGGGAGTTGTCACAGTTGCTTTTTGCTGATGACACTGTGCTTTTGGGAGATTCTGAAGAGAAGTTGCAGAGGTTGGTGGATGAATTTGGTAGGGTGTGTAAAAGAAGAAAATTGAAAGTGAATATAGGAAAGAGTAAGGTGATGAGGATAACATAAAAATTAGGTGACGAAAGATTGGATATCAAATTGGAGGGAGAGAGTATGGAGAAGGTGAATGTATTCAGATATTTGGGAGTGGACATGTCAGCAGATGGGTCTATGAAAGATGAGGTGAATCATAGAATTGATGAGGGGAAAAGGGTGAGTAGAGCACTTCGGGGTCTGTGGAGACAAAGAACTTTGTCCATGGAAGTAAAGAGGGGAATGTATGAGAGTATAGTTATACCAACACTCTTATATGGTTGTGAAGCATGGGTGATGAATGTTGCAACGAAGAGAAGGCTGGAGGCAGTGGAGATTTCATATCTGAGGTCAATGTGGGGTGTGAATATAATGCAGAGAATTCGGAGTTTGGAAATTAGGAGGATGTGCGGGATTACCAAAATTATTATCCAGAGAGCTGAGGAGGGGTTGTTGGGGTGGTTCGGACATGTAGAGAGAATGGAACGAGACAGAATGACTTCGAGAGTGTATAAATCTGTAGTGGAGGGAAGGCGGGGTAGGGGTCGGCCTAGGAAAGGTTGGAGGGAGGGGGTAAAGGAGGTTTTGTGTGCGAGGGGCTTGGACTTCCAGCAAGCGTGCGTGAGCGTGTTAGATAGGAGCGAATGGAGACAAATGGTTTTTAGGACTTTACGTGCTGTTGGAGTGTCTTACTTTTTCCCTGACTTTTTGCAATATACATTTTTGCCACCAGGCGTCGGGCCTGGTGGCAAAAGCTCTCGCTTCACACGTTGAGGGTCCGCCCAATATTTCCACCCTTGACGATTCCCGGCAAAGGTGGAAACATTCTGTGTGTTTCCTTACACCGGTTGTCCATGTTCACCCATCAGTAAAAATGGGTACCTGTGTGTTAGTGGACTGGTGTGGGTTGCATCCTTGGACAAAAGTGACCTAATTTGCCCGAAATGCTCTGCATAATAAGCGGCTTTCTATATAGTAATATGTCATTGATGTCAGCTAGGCCTGTATACCTTGTACATGTACGTACTTGTAGAAATAAAGATATATTGGGAAAGCCTAGGGAAAGAATGGATGTTTTAGTTAAATATAAAAGACGAGAGTTATTAAACGGAGAGTTAGAGGTATCGGGAAGATGGAGGGAATATTTTGAGGAATTCTTTAATGTTGATGAAGATAGGGAAGCTGTGATTTCGTGTATAGGGTAAGGAGGAATAACATCTTATATTAGTGAGGAAGAACGAGTTGTGAGTGTGGGGGAAGTGCGTGGAGCAGTGAGTAGAATGAAACGGGGGTAAGGCAGCTGGGATTGATGGGATACAGATAGAAATGCTAAAAGAAGGTGGGGATATAGTTTTGGAGTGGTTAGTGTTTTTATTTAATAAATTTATGAAAGAGGGTAAGGTACCTAGGGATTGGCAGACAGCATGCATAGATCCTTTGTATAAAGGCAAAGGGGACAAAAGACAGTGTACAAATTATAGGGAAATAAGTCTGTTGAGTATACCTGGTAAAGTGTATGGTAGTTATTATTGTTCATCTGCAGGAAGGGTAGGGGGTGTGTAGACCAAGTGTTTACAGTGAAACATTTAGATGAACAGTATTTAGATAAGGGTAAAGAGGTTTTAGTGGCATTTATGGATATGGAAAAGGCGTATGATAGGGTGGATAGAGAAGGCAATGTAGCAGATGTTGCAAATGTATGAAATAGGAGGTAGGTTATTGAAAGCAGTGTCTTTACGAGGATAGTGAGGCTCAGGTTAGAGTATGTAGGAGAGAGGGAGATTATTTCCCAGTAAAAGCAGGCCTTAGACAGGGATGTGTGATGTCACCGTGGTTGTTCCATATATTTATAGATGGGGTTGTAAGAAAAGTGAATGCGCGGGTGTTGGCAAGAGGTGTGGGGTTAAAAGATAAAGAATCTAACACAAAGTGGGAGTTGTCACAGTTGCTCTTTGCTGATGACACTGTGCTTTTGGGGGATTCTGAAGAGAAGTTGCAGAGGTTGGTGGATGAGTTTGGTAGGGTATGTAAAAGAAGGAAGTTAAAAGTGAATATAGGAAAGAGTAAGGTGATGAGGATAACCAAAAATTTAGGTAACGGAAGATTTGATATCAGATTGGAGGGAGAGAGTATGGAGGAGGTGAATGTATTCAGATATTTGGGAGTGGACGTGTCAGCAGATGGGTCTATGAAAGATGAGGTGAATCATAGAACTGACGAAGGAAAAAAGGTGAGTGGTGCACTTAGAAGTCTGTGGAGACGAAGAACTTTATCCATGGAAGCAAAGAGGGGAATGTAGTTGTACCAACGCTCTTGTATGAGGCATGGGTTGTGAATGTTGCAACAAGGAGAAGGCTGGAGACAGTGGAGATGTCATGTCTGAGGGCAATGTTTGGTGTGAATATAATGCAGAGAATCCGTAGTTTGGAAATTAGGAGGAGGTGGGGGTTACTAAAACTATTATCCAGAGGGCTGAGAAGGGGTTATTGAGATGGTTTGGACATGTAGAGAGTATGGAACGAAATAGAATGACTTCGAGAGTGTATAAATCTGTAGTGGAGGGAAGGCGGGGTAGGGGTCGGTCTAGGAAAAGTTGGAGGAAGGGGTAAATTAGGTTTTGTGTGTGAGGGGCTTGAACTTCTAGCAAGCGTGCATGAGCGTGTTAGGAACAAATAGAGACAAGTGGTTTTTAGGAGTTGACGTGCTGTTGGAGTCCGGACTTGATTCCTGGAGATGGGAAGTACAGTGCCGGCACTCTGAAGGAGGGGTGTCAATGTTGCAGTTTTATAACTGTAGTGTAAGCACGCCTCTGGCAAGACAGTGATGGAGTGATGAAAGTTTTTCTTTTTCGGGCCACCCTGCCTTGGTGGGAAACGGCCGATATGTTAATAATAAAAACTCAAACTAAATGAGGTCGTGTTGCATGTTTGTTGGGGAAATTTTGTTGTTGGCATCAGTAGTTGTGAGTCTGGAGGGCCATGGAGGGCCACTGGCTGTGCCTCCAGTCCAACAAGGCTCCAAGGTAGGGAACTATTTTGGTTATTTCTTTTCATTTTCTTTCTTCGTTTCCCACCACTAAAAATCACTTACAGTGGAGTTGTCATAACTACTTTGATTTGTTTTACGGGGTGTGTACCTCCTGGTCCCTTTTATGTGGTGTGCGGTGCAGTTGGTGTTTTAACATTGTTTTTTGAGGACTGAAGAGTGGCACATCTCAGGGAGGAAGAATCTTGAACGACACACTCCTTTTGACAGGAGGTGGTGGTGCTAGTGATGGTGGTGGTGGTGCTAGTGATGGTGGTGGTGGTGCTTGTGATGATGGTGGTGGTGCTAGTGATGGTGGTGGTGCTAGTGATGGTAGTGGTGGTGCTAGTGATGATGGTGGTGGTAATGACAGTCGTGGGATGGTGGTAGTCATGGTTGTGGTGGTGGGATAATGATGGAGGTGATGGTAATGGTGGTGGTGAAGTTAATGATAGTGGTGAATTTAATGGTGGTGGTGAAGTTAATGGTTGTGGTGATGTTAATGATTGGGGTAATATTAATGGTAGTGGTGATGTTAATGGTTATGGTGGTGGTAATGTTAATGGTTATGGTGGTGGTGATGTTAATGGTTATGGTGGTGGTGGTAATGACAGTGGTGATGTTAATGATGGTGGTGAATTTAATGGTGGTGGTAACGTTAATGGTTGTGGTGATGTTAATGGTGGTGATGTTGATGGTTGTGGTGATATTAATGGTGGTGGTGATGTTAATGGTTATGGTGGTGGTAATGGTGGTGGTGATGTTAATGGTGGTGGTGGTGGTAATGGTGGTGATGAAGTTAATGGTAGTGTTAGTTGAGTAAGTCACTTTTACTGGGTGAGCATCACACGCAACCACACATCCTGCTTTCCATCACTAATCAGCTAAAAGCCTGGTTGCTTGTTGCCAGTGTAGGGGGGGGGTGAGGGACTACCACTCACTTGGAGAATAACTACTGGTTGTAAATGTCAACCAAAGTGTAAGGGGTGGGCTCCAGGCTGCTTTACTTTTAACTAAAATTCATCTTGGAGACAGTTCCTCGCCTGCTTTTAGCTGATTAACACTAGAGTTCTGTCTTCAGTATGGGTATATGAGCTGAAATATGTTGAAATACTCTTGTCCATTATGTAAATACTATTGGTGAGGGAATACACGTGTAATACAATATCTTGTGTTTGCTTCTGTTCTTGACATTATTCAGTTACTTTATTGACTACTCCCTTGTTGGCATAATATCTTTATATAAGGTCAGGTACCAAAGCCCATCTGACAATGCCTGTGTTGGTAAAAGTGCTGACAGTGTTGGTGCCAGTGGCGTGCAGAGGTCTGGTGATGCCCGGGGCCAACTCCTTGATTGTATGCCCCAAAGACTCAAGTATTAGGCCTAGTACTGAGAAATATTATGATAGAAGGAGATATTTTGAATATGTAAACACAGTTGAAACATGAAATAAACACTTTATTCGATTTAAATATAAATCAACCAAATTTATTAAGGTCTTTTCCCCACATGATTCCTGCTGTCAGAAAACACTTGAACTACTTCACTTTATACATCAGCTGTCAGAATTTTTTTTTCAATGGTTATTGAAGCCAGGTTGGTCAGTCGCTCCTGTGACATTGAAGACCTCAGATATGTTTTTATTAATTTCAGTTTTGAAAATGACCTTTCACAACTTGCGACTGAAAATGCGATTGTAAGCAGCAATGTGTATGACACAGCGTGGGAGAGACATCCCTCCCATACTGCAGTAAACACACAGCGTGGGAGAGAAATCCCTCCCATACTGCAGTAAACACACAGCGTGGGAGAGACATCCCTCCAATACTGCAGTAAACACTCCACAGCATCTTTACCATCAGGGGAAATTCTATTCCCTCCAGCTGGAAGGATCATCACAAAATCAATAATTTCGTCATATAACTGAATGGCTGCCACATCATTATCATAATAATTTGCAAAGTCTGAATATTCCTTTTTTAATTTCTCTCTTTCATCTTCAATTACTACTGAATTTAAGTTCAAAAGAAATGAAAATCGGTCACTGAGTCCTTGAAGACGGACACAGTGCCTGAGTCCTTGAAGACGGACACAGTGCCTGAGTCCTTGAAGACGGACACAGTGCCTGAGTCCTTGAAGACGGACACAGTGCCTGAGTCCTTGAAGACGGACACTGTGGTCTTCAATTTCCGTTTTTAATCGCTTTACAATCTCTACCATTACTCTATTCATTTCTTCTTGTGCCGTCAGTCCACTATCTCTTGCTGACTGTCCAGGCATTATTCTTCTCCTTGTTCGTACAATTGGTATTCCCCAATTTCCACAATATTCATTAGCCAGATGTATTGCATTGTGGATAATTTCGTCATTCTTTAAATTCAAGATATGAATAAGTCCTTTCAGATCACAAGAAGCTTCATGGAACCCCATTTTCGGATCCTGCAAACGTTTTGAGACTTTCTCCACTGATGATACAACTGGGAACCAAAAATTTAATGAAGCTAAAACGGGAACTGCTTGTTGCTTTAGATGGATGCTCCACGTACGTCATGCGCATGCGTGTGGGGGGCACCATTTTCTCTGGACAGAAAGGGTACACCATGTTAAAGGAATAAAGGGCTAACCACTACCTCTGTAGTGCGGTGAGAATCCAAAAATTGATTTATCACCCCTGAAATTTCAAAAGCACTATCTTATTTCCCTCTCTAATTGGATGCGCCCCTCCATCTGGATGCTCGAGGCCACCGCCCCTTCGGCCCCAACCCCCCTCTGCACGCCACTGGTGAGGATAGTGGTAATGGGGATGGTGGGTGAGGATAGTGGTAATGGGGATGGTGGGTGAGGATAGTGGTAATGGGGATGGTGGGTGAGGATAGTGGTAATGGGGATCGTGGGTGAGGATAGTGGTAATGGGGATGATGGTTTAGATGGCTGTAGTGTTGGGATGACTGTTGTCACAGTCGTGGTGTTGGGAATGGTGGTGGTGCTGATAATAATGATAAGGAATGTGGAATAGTATGAAGCTAGTGAAGGAGGTGATAGTAGTGGGATGGTTGTTGTGATGATAGTGGTGGTAAGGAGAATGGAAAACTGCATGGGTGGTGCTGGTGATAGTGCTGGAAATAGTGATGGTGGGGATGATGGGGAATATGATGGTGGAGTAAGAATGGTGCAGTAGCGTAATGGTGGTTGGGATCAGGGTGATGGTAGTGATGGTGGTGATGGCTGAGGTAAGAGAGATGGAATATCATAAGAACATAAGAAAGGAAGAACACTGCAGCAGACTTACTGGCCCATACTAGGCAGGTCCCTATCAAATCCCAACCAACCAACAAAAATACTTTCCCAAACCACCTTCAGTGCTACCCAAGCAATAAGCCCCGACAACCCCATTAAGTAATGTGTAAGTCTCGCTTAAATCCGACCCCTCTCACTCATAACAACACAAGAAAGGAGGAACGAACATTACAGCGAGCCAACCGGCCCACACTAGGCATCCCTTGCCCTCAAACCCTAAACCAAACCCATAGACAAAAACATCTGCCCATATACAGGGTTTTAAATTGTTCCAAGTAGACAGAAGTTTCGGGAAGGGGGGTGGAGTGGCACTGTATGTCCGAGATCGCTTGAACTGTTGCATAAAAAAGGGAATAAAGTCTGAAATAACACATACAGAGTCTGTCTGGATAGAATTTTCAGAGGGGCATGAAAAATTGATTTTAGGTGTGATATACCGTCCCCCAAACTTAGATAGGGACCAAGGGAGACTACTATGGGAGGAAATTGTTAAGGCCACAATGCACGATAACGTAGTTATTCTGGGTGACTTCAACTTTAGTCAAATTGATTGGAATTTTTTGACTGGGAATTTAGAATCTAACGACTTCTTAGAAGTAGTTCAAGATTGTTTTTTGAAGCAGTTTGTGACAGAACCTACAAGGGGAAATAACCTGCTTGACTTAGTTCTGGCAAACAAGGAAACCCTTGTTAATAATTTAGAAATTACAGAGGAACTCGGCGCAAGCGACCACAAATCAATTGTTCAATGTAGATAAATGCAAGGTTCTGAAGCTCGGGAGTGTCCATAACCCAAGCACTTATAAGTTAAATAACGTAGAACTTAGCCATACAGATTGCGAGAAGGACTTGGGGGTGATGGTAAGCAGCAACCTTAAACCAAGACAGCAATGCCTAAGCGTACGTAATAAGGCAAATAGATTACTGGGATTTATATCAAGAAGTGTTAGCAACAGAAGTCCAGAGGTTATATTACAGCTTTATACATCATTAGTAAGGCCTCACCTAGATTACGCAGCTCAGTTCTGGTCTCCATATTACAGAATGGACATAAATTCGTTAGAAAACATTCAGCGTAGAATGACTAAATTAATACATAGCATTAGAAATCTTCCTTACGAAGAAAGATTGAAGACCCTAAAATTACATTCACTTGTAAGACGTAGAATGAGGAGACATGATCGAGGTATACAAGTGGAAAATGGGTATTAACAAAGGGGATATAAATAAGGTCTTGAGGATATCTCTCCAAGAGAGAACCGCAATAATGGATTCAAGTTAGATAAGTTTAGATTTAGAAAGGATATAGGAAAGTATTGGTTTGGAAATAGGGTAGTTGATGAGTGGAACAGTCTGCCTAGTAGGGTTATTGAAGCTAGGACCTTGGGTAGTTTCAAATTTAGGTTGGATAAATTCATGAGTGAGAGGGTTGGATTTGAGTGGGACTCGCATGAGTGGGTAGAATTGTCAAAGCTTGTTTCTTGGGTAGCATTGAAAATTGGGTTGAGCAAATGTTCTGTTGGTGGGACGGATTGTGAAGGACCTGCCTAGTATGGGCCAACAGGCCTGCTGCAGTGTTCCTCCTTTCTTATGTTCTTATGTTCTTATTACCTTTGGCATTGAATGGAAGTTTCATAGTACGAATAACTCAGTAACGGTCCCAGATTTTCGCTTAGCAGATTACAATGGACTTAGAGAACACTTATCATCTATGGACTGGGGTAATGAAGAGAGCTATCAATATGACAGTTTTCTGAACACTATACATGCTGCCCAAATAACATTTATCCCATATAAAGAAATTAGATCGAATAGAAATGACCCAAAATGGATGAATAATAGGCTCAAATATCTTTTTGGGCAGAAGAAAGGAATTTATAGGCGTATCAAAAGAGGTGAGGGTCATCTTATGAGTCAGTATATTGACATTAAGAGGGACGTTAAAAAGGGGATAAGAAAAGCTAAATGGGACTACGAAATTAAAGTTGCTAGGGATTCGAAAACTAACCCAAAAAGTTTTTTCCAGGTGTATAGAACAAAAGTTAGAGATAAGATAGGTCCCCTTAAAAATAATTATGGGTATCTTACTGACAAAGAGAATGAAATGTGCTCTATTTTTAATAATTATTTTCTCTCGGTTTTCACTCAGGAAGACACTAATAATATCCCAAGAATTAGGTATTTTAGTGGGCCTGAAGAAGATAAATTATGTAGTATCACAGTCACTAGCGAAAAGGTTATCAAACAGATAGACCGTTTGAAGCAAAATAAATCGCCAGGCCCTGATGAGCTTTTTCAAGGGTTATTAAGGAATGCAAAATAGAACTCTGTGAACCCTTAACTAACATTTTTAACCTATCTCTTCAAACAGGTGTAGTGCCGGATACGTGGAAGATGGCTAATGTAATTCCTATTTTTAAAGCAGGGGACAAGTCGTTACCATCAAATTACCACCCAATAAGTCTAACATCAATTGTAGGCAAATTACTAGAGTCGATTATAGCTGATAACATAAGAAGCCATCTCGATAGGCATAATTTGATTAATGATACTCAGCATGGATTCATCAGGGGCCGTTCCTGCCTAACTAATTTATTAACTTTTTCAGTAAGGCTTTTGAGGCAGTTGATAATGATAAAGAATTCGATATCGTTTATTTGGATTTTAGTAAGGCTTTTGATAGAGTACCACATCAGAGACTGTTAAAGAAAGTGGCTGCTCATGGCATTGGGGAAAAGTGTTGTCATGGATCGAGTCATGGCTCACCAATAGGAAGCAGAGGGTTTGCATAAATGGGGTTAAATCGGAGTGGGGATCTGTAACAAGTGGCGTTCCTCAGGGATCGGTTTTGGGCCCGTTGTTGTTTATAATATATATAAATGACCTTGACGAGGGAATTTCTAGTGATATGAGCAAATTCGCTGATGACACGAAGATAGGTAGGATAATCGATTCAGACGTAGATGTCAGTGAACTACAGGAGGATTTAGACAAACTCAATTCCTGGTCAGAAAAATGGCAGATGCAGTTCAATGTAGATAAATGCAAAGTTCTAAAGCTCGGGAGTGTCCATAACCCAAGCACTTATAAGTTAAATAACGTAGAACTTAGCCATACAGATTGCGAGAAGGACTTGGGGGTGATGGTAAGCAGCAACCTTAAACCAAGACAGCAATGCCTAAGCGTACGTAATAAGGCAAATAGATTACTGGGATTTATATCAAGAAGTGTTAGCAATAGAAGTCCAGAGGTTATATTACAGCTTTATACATCATTAGTAAGGCCTCACCTAGATTACGCAGCTCAGTTCTGGTCTCCATATTACAGAATGGACATAAATTCGTTAGAAAACATTCAGCGTAGAATGACTAAATTAATACATAGCATTAGAAATCTTCCTTACGAAGAAAGATTGAAGACCCTTAAATTACATTCACTTGTAAGACGTAGAATGAGGGAGACATGATCGAGGTATACAAGTGGAAAATGGGTATTAACAAAGGGGATATAAATAAGGTCTTGAGGTATCTCTCCAAGAGAGAACCCGCAATAATGGATTCAAGTTAGATAAGTTTAGATTTAGAAAGGATATAGGAAAGTATTGGTTTGGAAATAGGGTAGTTGATGAGTGGAACAGTCTGCCTAGTAGGGTTATTGAAGCAAGGACCTTGGGTAGTTTTAAATTTAGGTTGGATAAATTCATGAGTGAAAGGGGTTGGATTTGAGTGGGAATTGCACATGAGTAAATAAAATTATCAAAGCTTATTTCTTGGGTAGCATTGAAAATTAGGTTGAACAAATATTCTGTTAGTGGGATGGAATGTGAAGGACCTGCCTAGAATGGGCCAACAGGCCTGCTGCAGTGTTCCTCCTTTCTTATGTTCTTATGTTCCTCCTTCAATTCTACCCATGGAATAAGCTTTGATAATCAGCGCACTATTTAAAAGGGTACTGAAGCACTTGGTCCATCACCAGGGTATTGAAGGAGCCGAAACGCTTGGTCCATCACCAGGGTACCGAAGGAGCCGAAGCACCTGATCCATCACCAGGGTACTGTAGGAAGTGAAGCAAGTGGTCCATCATCACGGTGTTGAAAGACCCGAAGTACCTGGTCCATAACTAGGGTACTGAAGGAGCTGAAGCACCTGGTCCATCACTAGGGTACTGAAGGAGCTGAAGCACCTGGTCCATCACTAGGGTACTGAAGGAGCTGAAGCACCTGGTCCATCACTAGGTACTGAAGGAGCTGAAGCACCTGGTCCATCACTAGGGTACTGAAGGAGCTGAAGCACCTGGTCCATCACTAGGGTACTGAAAGAGCTGAAGCGCCTCGTCCATCACCAGGATGTTGAAGAAGCCGAAGCACCTGGTCCATCATCAGGGTACTGAAGGAGCTGAAACACCTGGTTCATCATCAGGGTGTTGAAGGAGCCGAAGCACCTGGTCCATTACCAGGGGACTGAAGGAGTGAATATAACTGATTCATCACCAGGGTACTGTAGGAACTGAAGCACCTGGTCCATCACCAGGTTATTTAAGGAGCCGAAGCACCTGGTCCATCACCAGGGTGTTGAAGGAGCCGAGGTCCATGTCACAACTGAGCGAGGTCCACGTTACAACTGAGCGAGGTCCACGTTACAACTGAGCGAGGTCCACGTTACAACTGAGCGAGGTCCACGTTACAACTGAGCGAGGTCCACGTTACAACTGAGCGAGGTCCACGTTACAACTGAGCGAGGTCCACGTTACAACTGAGCGAGGTCCACGTTACAACTGAGCGAGGTCCACGTTACAACTGGCGAGGTCACGTTACAACTGAGCGAGGTCCACGTTACAACTGAGCGAGGTCCACGTTACAACTGAGCGAGGTCCACGTTACAACTGAGCGAGGTCCACGTTACAACTGAGCGAGGTCCACGCCTGGTGTTTGAGAATTGTTGGTCCAGTGGATAGAGTGATACATACATTGTGCTATTATCACAGGTCTGGGCATGGTGATGTCGGGTTGGTGTTCTGGAGATATTGGTCGGCTGGTAACATGGTGAGGATGGTGATTGTGATGATGATGATGGTGGTGGAAATGATGGTAATAATAAGGGAGATGGAGTAGCGTGAGGATGGTGGTTGTGATGGTACGGATAGTGGTTGTAGTGGTGGTGATGGTGGTAGTAAGGCAATAAAAGTACTTGGATTCACCTATGCTAAGGTATTGTTTTAATCTTCCTTTTATTATATAGCCTATCATTATTATATGTTTGTGTATATCTTCATATAAACTATTAACTATCATTATTATTATTATTATTATTATTATTATTATTATTATTATTATTATTATTATTATCATTATTATTATTATTATATTATTATTATTATTATTATTATTATTATTATTATTATTATTATTATTATTATTATTATTATTATTATTGTTATTATTATTATTATTATTATTATTATTATTATTATTTTTTTTTTTTTTTTTTTTATTATTATTATCATTATTATTATTATTATTATTATTATCAAGGATTGGTATATCCCCAGTGTTCATTCACTCTTATGTACAAGACATTTTAGAAAGTTAACGCAGCTGATATGTTTACCAAGCACACCCATCACAGTCTGGTTCGTCATCCACTGGGTGTAATGTCTGCCGACCTCTGCTGGCAGCCTCTGCGTGGGCGTTAAGAACATCCTTGTGTATCTTTAATGTATGTACGCTGTTAATATAATTTAATCCATATCTTAGGATTAGTGACGAAGAGGTTCTAAGCACAATATCAAACTAACCTAACAGCTCTGTATTATTATTATTATTATTATTATTATTATTATTATTATTATTATTATTATTATTATTATTATTATTGTTATTATTATTATTATTATTATTGTTGTTGTTGTTGTTGATAGTAGTTACCGACAATTACTCAGTGGAACTCAGTCATTATTTTACTCTTTTCAATGCATACAGTATATCATATTGAGAAGACTGCAGAACTATATACAAAAGACGAAGTAATTAGTCGATCGGACTTAGAGTTGGTGAAGAGCACCGTAGTCTTGAAGACTCTGAAGCACAGGCATGAAGACTGGCGCCTTTGTACTGGCGTCAGATGAGGGACGTGCAGCAGACGGAAGCATTATGACTGGTAGGTCGGATTCCCAAGTGGAAGTAGGTCACACTCATGGGAGTGGTATGACCTACTTCTGATTCTTCAGAACTTCAGTACTCTTCGCCAACTCCAAGGCTGGGGGACTGATTATCTCGACTTTTGTATATACTTCTACAGTCTTGTCATTATGTTCTTGAATTTGTATTGAAGAAGCCACTGGAGGTGAAACATCTACAAGCAAACATACCCAGATGTTACATATGTGTTTAATTTTTCATCTAATTCTTCATTCTATACCATTAATGTACCACTTGTCAGACTCAACAACATCAGGGAATCATCGTTCAGAAGGCATCTACTTGCCTTCTCTTGCTCCATTCCTTAGGTATGACCTACTTCCACTGGGAAATCCCGCATACCTATGACCCTATGACGATGGTAATAGATAAAATAGGTGTGGAGTTACAAAAAGTATTATTCAGAGGGCAGAAGAGGGGTTATTGAAGGGGTTTGGTCATTTAGAGAGGATGGAGCAAAATAGGATGACTTGGAGGGTGTATAAATCTGTAGTGGAAGGGAAGATGGGTATGGGTCGTGTTAGGGGCTTGGACATACAACAGGCATGTGTGAGCGTGTTAGCTAGGAGTGAATGGAGACGAATATTTTTTGGGACTTGAGCTGTTGGAGTGTGAGCAGGGTAATATTTTTTGTAAGAATTCGGGGAATCTTGAGTCCTGGAGGTGGGAAGTACAATGCTGGCACTTTATAGGAGGGGTTTGACAATTGGTTTGAAAACCGATAAGTTGAAGATTGAGACAATTATGCAACATATGTGAATCTTTATCAAGGAAACGTTTCGCCACACTGTGGCTTCATCAGTCCAGTGCAGTATATAACGAACTTCTCCGGTCATATGCTGTACTTTCTACAATTGTAATGGACTGAACACATCGATTCCAGGATGAGAGACTAATTACCTCAATTTCCTCCTCTCCTTACCCATTTCTACTTTGTATTGGACTGATGTAGCCACTGAGTGGCTATGTCTAATTTATAACTTGTCGGTTCTCTGAACCATTCATCTACATTCCCATATGTTGCATAAGCGTCTCAATCTTCAAGGAGGGTTTGGGACAAGTGCTGTTTGGAGTGACATGTGAACTCTCGTGTCTGAGAGCTATTCTATTCTATTCTATTCTATGTGATTTGCCGTTATGGATCCCGGCCCGTGTCTCTTCTGAGAGCTTCTGTAAAGACAGTGATTATGTGTGAATGATAAAGACACCCACGTGTTGAAATATGTACATGTATGTCGTGCCGAATAAGTAAAACTTACGATTTTGGCTTAAATAGCAACGAACTTCTTGCCGAACAGAGCAAACGAAAATTTATGTATGCAATAATTTAACAAAAATTATTCTGAATCTAACGAAAAAAAAAATATTTCATTGTGTTTGTTTATTATTAAATTATTGTAAACTAATTTAGTTGGATTAGGCTAAATTAAATTGGGCTTGCATAAGCACGATCAAGCACCTAAATTACTGGGAACGGTTGAAGTCCCTTGATTTGTATTCCCTGGAATGCAGGCGAGAAAGATACATGATAACATGCACTTGGAAAATCCTAGAGGGATTAGTACCAAACTTGCACACGAAAATCACTCCCTACGAAAGCAAAAGACTCGGCAGGCGATGTAACATGTACTTGTAGAAATAAAGATATTATTATATTAGTAGTATTATAGTTCTTTACATACAAAGTTATGAGATACACCTACTAGTTGGCTACTGTTTTAAATTGTCTGTGTTAAAGGGATTTGTTGCAACTGGCAGTTTATTTACTATATAACTATATAATAATAATAATAATAATATTTTTTATTTTATTAGCACATCGGCCGTTTCCCACCAAGGCAGGGTGGCCCGAAAAAGAAAAACTTTCATCATCATTCACTCCATCACTGTCTTGCCAGAGGTGTGCTTTACACTACAGTTATAAAACTGCAACATTTAACACCCCTCCTTCAGAGTGCAGACACTGTACTTCCCATCTCCAGGACTCAAGTCCGGCCTGCCGGTTTCCCTGAATCCCTTCATAAATGTTACTTTGCTCACACTCCAACAGCACGTCAAGTATTAAAAACCATTTGTCTCCATTCACTCCTATCAAATACGCTCACACATGCTTGCTGGAAAACATGTGTGAGCTGTTTTCCAGCAACTCACACGAAAACATCCTCGCTCACAAAACCTCCTTTACCCCCTCCCTCCAACCTTTTCTCGGCCGACCCGTACACCGCCTTCCCTCCACTACAGATTTATACACTCTCGAAGTCATTCTACTTCGTTCCATCCTCTCTACATGCCCAAACCACCTCAACAACCCCTCCTCAGCCCTCTGGTAATCCCACACCTCCTCCTAATTTCCACACTACGAATTCGCTGCATTATATTCACACCACACATTGATCTCAGACATGACATCTCCACTGCCTCCAGCCTTCTCCTTGTTGCAACATTCACCACCCATGCTTCACACCCATATAAGAGTCTTGGTATAACTATACTCTCATACATTCCCCTAATTGCTTCCACGGACAAAATTCTTTGTCTCCACAGACTCCTAAGTGCACCACTTACCCTTTTACACTCATCAATTCTATGATTCACCTCATCCTTCATAGACCCATCTGCTGACATGTCCACTCCTAAATATCTGAAAACATTCACCTCGTCCATACTCTCTCCCTCCAATCTGATATCCAATCTTCCGTTATCTATTTTTTTTGTTATCCTCATCACCTTACTCTTTCCTATATTCACTTTTAATTTCCTTCTTTTACATACCCTACCAAACTCATCCACCAACCTCTGCAACTTCTCTTCAGAATCTTCTAAAAACACAGTGTCATCAGCAAAAAGCAACTGTGACAACTCCCACTTAGCGTTAGATTCTTTATCTTTTAACCCCACACCTCTTGCCAACACCCGTGCATTCACTTCTCTTACAACCCCATCTATAAATATATTGAACAACCACGGTGAAATCACACATCTTTGTCTAAGGCCTACTTTTACTGGGAAATAATCTCCCTCTCTCCTACACACTCTAACCTGAGCCTCACTATCCTCGTATAAACTCTTCACTGCTTTCAGTAACCTACCTCCTATTCCATACACCTGCAACATCTGCAACATTGCCCCCATATCCACCCTGTCATACGCCTTTTCCAAATCCATAAATGCCACAAAAACTTCTTTACCCTTATCTAAATACTGTTCAGATATATGTTTCACTGTAAACACTTGGTCTATACACCCCTACCTTTAATAAAACCTCCTTGTTCATCTGCTATCCTACTCTCCGTCTTGCTCTTAATTCTTTCAATAATAACTCTACCATACACTTTAACAAGTATACTCAACAGACTTATTCCCCAATAATTTTTTCACTCTATTTTGTCCCCTTTGCTCTTATACAAAGCAACTATGCACGCTCTCTGCCAGTCCCTAGGTACCTTACCCTCTTCCATACATTTATTAAATAATAGCACCAACCACTCCAAAACTATATATCCACCTGCTTTTAACATTTCTATCTTTATCCCATCAATCCCAGCTGCCTTACCCCTTCATTCTACTCACTGCCTCACGAACTTCCGCCACACTCACAACTAGCTCTTCCTCACTCCTACAAGATGTTATTCCTCCTTGCCCTATACACGAAATCACAGCTTCCCTATCTTCATCAACATTTTACAATTCCTCAAAATATTCCCTCCATCTTCCAGATACCTCTAACTCTCCATTTAATAATAGTAGTAATAATAATAATAATAATAATAATAATAATAATAATAATAATTATAATAGTAATAATAATAATAATAATAATAATAATAATAATAATAATAATAATAATAATAATATTTTTATTTACTACAAGTACATGTAGTACATGATATACAGGCCTAGCTGACATCAATGACATACTACTATATAGAAAGCCAATTGTTATGCTGAGCATTTCGGGCAAATTAGGTCCTTGTCCCAGAATGCGACCCACACCAGTCGACTAACTCCCAGGTACCCATTTTACTGATGGGTGAACATAGACAACCAGTGTAAGGAAACACGCCGAATATTTCCACCTTTGCCGGGAGTCGGCATGGGTGGATACATTGGGCGGACCCTCAGCGTGTGAAGCGAGAGCTTTTGCCACCAGGCGACGGGCCTGATGGCAAAAGTGTATAGGGCCCGGTCTGTGACCAGGCCTCATGGTGGATCAGAGCCTGATCAACCAGGCTGTTACTGTTGGCCGCATGCAAACCGAAGTACGAATTACAGCCAGGCTGGTCAGGTATATAACCATGTATCTCTCCCGCATGAATTCCATGCTATACAGGTCAAAAAACTTCAAATGTTCCAAGTAATTTAGGTGTTTTATCACGCTTATGTGTGCCATGAAGGTTTTCGGTACATTTTCTAGGTCAGCAATTTCACCTGTGTTGAAAGGTGCTGTTAATGTTCAGCGATAATCTAGCCTAGATCGAACAAGCGACCTGAAGAGTGTCATCATGGGCTTGGCATCCCTAGTTTTGAAGGTTCTCATCCTGTCACTTTTCTAGCAGATGCGATTGATACAATGTTGTGGTCTTTGGAAGTGAGATCCTCTGACATTTTCACTCCCAGGTTTTTTACATTAGCTTTTCGCTCTATTGTGTGGCATGAATTTCTTTTATGCCGATATAGTTTTAATTTCCTCATGTTTTCCATATTGGAGTAATTGAAATTTCTCATCATTGAACTTCATATTGTTTTCTGCGGCCCATTAAAAGATTTGGTTGATGTCCGCCTGGAGTCTTGCAGTGTCTTCAATGGTGGACACTGTCATGCAAATTCGGGTGTCATCTGCAAAGGAAGACACGGTGCTGTGGCTTATATCCCTGTCTATGTCAGATATGAGGATGAGGAACAGGATGGGAGCGAGTACTGTGCCTTGTGGAACACAGCTTTTCACAGTAGCCACCGTTGACTGTAGTCTGTTTACTACTACTCTTTGTGTTCTATTTGTTAGGAAATTAAAGATCAATCTATAACTTTTCCTGTTATTCCTTTATCACCCATTTTGTGCGCTATTATATCATGGTCACACTTGTCAAAGGCTTTTGCAAAGTCTGTGTATACTACATCTGTGTTTTGTTTGTCTTCTAGACCATCCAGGACCTTATCATAGTGGTCCAGTAGTTGGGACAGGCAGGAGCAACCTGCTCTAAACCCATGTTGCCCTGGGTTGTGTAACTGATGGGTATCTAGATGAGTGGTGATCTTACTTCTTATAACCCTTTCAAAGATTTTTAATGATATGGGACGTTAGCGCTGTCGGTCTGTAGTTCTTTGTTATTGATTTACTGCCACCTTTGTGGAGTAAGGCTATGTCTGTTGTTTTTAGCAGTTGTGGGATGACCCCTGTGTACATGCCCGTTCTCCATAGGACGTTAAAAGCACATAATAGGAGTTTCTTCCATGGACATATCATTTATCTCCTTGTCGAAGTCATGAAGTGTTTTTGATAATATCAGATATCTTTGAATTTACCAAATTCTGAGTCTCGCTCATAACATTTTTATTTAGGTCTTCGACTCTTAGTCTGGTTAGCAGCTCGCTAAAATCTGAGTCATACTGGGACTTAAGTAACTCACTCATGTCCTTGCTGTCATCTGTGTAGGACCCATCTCGTCTAAGTAGGGGCCCAATACTGGATGTTGTTCTCGACTTTGATTTGGCATAAGAAAAGAAATATTTTGGGTTTATTTCAATTTCATTCATGGCTTTTAGTTCTTACCGCGTTTCTTGTCTCCTGTAAGATTCCTTTAGCTTTTGTTCGATGTTTGCTATTTCTCTGACCATTGCCTCCCTTCGTATTACCTAATGAATGTAGCGACGGACAGGGAGGAAAGTGATTTCTGGTATAACTAACATACGTTTACCTGTTGTGATCTATCCTCTCTTTGATGTAAATGTAAATAACTCGGCTTACCTTATTCCTTGTATATCTCCTTTTAATGTTTAAATAATAAGGTATTACAAGGACCCCACTGGAAATAAGTCACTTTGTCGGACTTTATTGGGTTATCCCGGGTAATCTACACATAACGCTGCTATGTATGATAATTTATGTAACTGTATTTATGCGTACCTGTACCAGAATAAACTTACTCACAAACAGACGAAGAGAAGTTTCCCCTAACATTTTTTGTCGTTTTCTGTGAATGTTTGTCTTTCAAAGAAACTAAAGGGCAGACTGATCTAAATTCAGGTTTCACAAATGCAGTTACAAATATAGCAGCATATGTGTAGAGAACCTAGGATAACCCAATAAAAGTCAGAGTGGCTTATTTCCGTTGGGGTCCTGAGCAACGGAGATAATTTAAGATTTGGTTGGTATTTTAACCACCCAGGTTTGCCTTGAGCAAACCTCAAGTGCCCCAGAGGGGCAACCAAAAGGAGACATTGGCCCTGAAACAAGTAAAGACAACGCTTTTCAATTCCCAGAGGTACAAAATAGCGATACTGCTGGAGATGGAACAAAAGGGAATGATGCCTCAGTGAATAGTGTCGACACATTACCAACAAAACCTGGTGGAAGCACTGATGTTCATACAGGGGTGATAGATAGGGAGGAAACAGAAAACAATGCACCAGCAGCGATCACAGCTACAATGAATCCTAACAAATAAAAATCCAATCTATGCAAATACTGTGCCTTGGGTATCTGAAGGCACGGTATATCTTGTAAAACAGGTGGGACATGCACCATTGACCATCTCAAAAAATTCCGCACCCACATGACAACAGGAAAGTGCAGCTTCCCTTCCTGTAACTTATTTCACCCAAAAATGTGTCACTCATCAATCCATGAAAGAAAATGCTACAACACATACTGCCAGGCACATCATATAAAGGGGACAAGAAGACACAGACCAGCCAGACTATGGGAAACAAACGAGGGGAGCTATAACCTCTCCAGGGACAGAGGTTTTTTAGGGCCAGGAGGAATAAAATACTGGCAAGAAATGACAATAATCCTACACCAACTGAAAACATTTCTGGAGCAGAGGCACGGACATTGGCCTCCACTCCAGAACAACAGATATTATATCCAGCAAATAAAAACCCTTTAAATTCCACCAATATAACGACATTTGTCTTTGCAAACATACAGGGTCTAAAGCCGTCAAAAAACAAGAAAATTCCTTACATCAAGGAACTACTCATGGAGTCAAACACAATGTTTGCAGCATTCACAGAGACCCACATAAAGGATCATTATGACAACGAAATGTGGATCCCAGGCTATAACCTATTCATATGCGACAGACTAAACAGGCAACAAGGGGGGTTGGCCTGTACGTCACAGAGTCGCTCATTTGCTCAGAACTCAAATGATGTAGTTGAAGTTTTGGCGGTGAAGATTGAAAACCAAAACTTTGTCATTGTGGTGGTATACAAGCCTCCAGACGCAACTTCCCAGCAATTCCAGGAGCAGCTTTTGAAAAAAAAAAATCCAGGAGCAGCTTTTGAAAATTGACCACTGTCTGGAAAATCTTCCAACTCCTGCCCCAAACATCTTACTACTAGGAGATTTCAACTTCAGACACCTAAAATGGAGGAGTATAGCAAACAATGGTTTAGAAGAGATCACTCCAGGAGGCAGCGCAGATGAAAATTCACACACACACGAACTATTAAATCTCTGCACCAAATTCACCTTAAACCAGCAAATATTAGAGCCTACAAGACTAGAAAATACGCTGGGCCTCATCTTCACTAACATCGACGATCTGATACGTAATAAAAGATCACAACATAATAGAGGTACAGACATGTATGCACAGGGCTCCTGACCAGCAAAATATGATCAGTCATGAAGATATCTTCACAAAATTAAATTTTAATATCAAAAACATACAATGGGATCAAGTCAACCATGTCCTAAATGAAACAAGCTGGGAAGATATCCTAAACAACACGGATCCGAACCTTTACCTAGAAAAAAATAGCTCAAGGCACATTCCATTAAGAAAACGAAAGAGAAGATGTAAACTAGAAATAGAGAGACGCTCCCTCTACAGGCGAAGGCATAGAATCACAGAGCTGCTGAGAGGAGCCAATATATCTGAAATACGAAGGGAAGCACTGGTCAGTGAAATAGCAAATATCGACCTTAAGCTTAAGGAATCTTACAGGAGACAAGAATTTCAGGAAGAACTAAAAGCCATAAAGGAAACTGAAAAAAAATAAACAAAATGTTTCTTCTCTTATGCCAAATCTAAGGGCAAAACCAACATCCAGTATTGGGCCTCTGCTTAGGCCCATATCAGACATTGACAGGGATATAAGCCACAGTGCTGTGTCTTCCATTGCAGATGACACCCGAATCTGTATGACAGTGTCCACCGTTGAAGACACTGCAAGACTCCAAGCAGACATAAACCAAATCTTTAAATGGGCTGCAGAAAACAATATGAAGTTCAATGATGAGAAATTTCAATTACTCAGATACGGAAAACGTGAAGAAATTAAAATCTCATCGGAGTACAAAACTAATTCCAACCACACAATAGAGCGAAAAACTAATGTCAAAGACCTGAGAGTGATCATGTCAGAGGATCTCACCTTCAAGGACCATAACAATGTAGCAATTGCATCTGCTCGAAAATGACAGGATGGATAATGAGAACCTTCAAAACCAGGGATGCCAAGCCCATGTTGACACTTTACAGATCGCTTGTTCTATCTAGGCTGGAATATTGCTGCACACTAACTGCACCTTTCAAGGCGGTGAAATTGCTGACCTTGAAAATGTGCAGAGAACCTTCACCGCACGCATAAGTGCGATAAACCACCTCAACTACTGGGAACGCTTGAAGTTCCTAAACCTGTACTCTCTAGAACGCAGGCGGGAGAGATACATTATTATATACACATGGAAAATTCTCGAGGGCTTAGTACCAAACTTGCACACAAAAATCACTCCCTACGAAAGCAAAAGACTCGGCAGACGATGTAACATCCCCCCAATGAAGAGCAGGGGTGCCACTAGCACGTTGAGGGACAACACAATAAGTGTGAGGGGCCCAAGATTGTTTAACTGCCTCCCAGCATACATCAGGGGGATTACCAACAAGCCCCTGGCTGTCTTCAAGCAGGCACTGGACAGGCACCTCAAGTCGGTACCTGATCAGCCGGGCTGTGGTTCGTACGTTGGACTGCGTGCGGCCAGCAGTAACAGCCTGGTTGATCAGGCTCTGGTCCAACATGAGGCCTGGTCACAGACCGGGCCGCGGGGGCGTTGACCCCTGGAATTCTCTCCAGGTAGACTCCAGGTAGGCGGGATGGGACCTACACAGATGACAGCCAAGAAATGAGTGAGATACTAAAGTTCCAATACGATGAGTGTTCAGTGAGCCATTACCCAGACTTAGGGTCGACAATCTAAATGAATTCTTTATGACCTAGACCCAAAATTTGGTCATCTCAAAAATCTCTGATATCCTAACACCACAAGACTGAAAAGGCAATAAATGACATGCCTATTCCTCATTTACATAAATGACCTACCGAATGCATCACTCTACACCTATTGCTAGACATAACGAGGGCAAGTTCCTGGGCCTTCACCTTGACAGCAGCCTGAAATTCAGCACCCATATCCAACACATAACAAAGAAAGTGTCCAAAACTGTGGGGATCCTCTCTAAGATACGGTATTATGTACCACAATCAGCCCTACTCACACTATACTACTCACTCATCTATCCCTACCTCACATATGCCATTTGTGCATGGGGATCAACAGCAATTACCCACCTAAAGCCAATAATAACCCAACAAAAGCCGCAGTAAGAATTATCACACAATCCAACGCTAGGCAGCACACCCCCCACTCTTCAAAGACCTAAACCTACTCACTGTTCAGAACATCCATACTTACTACTCTGCTATCTACATTTATAGAACCATTAATTCCAACTTTAACCCCGAGCTAAAACACTTTCTTGACAGTTGTGACAGGACCCATAGACATAATACCAGACATAAACATCTCTTTGACATTCCCGTGTCCGACTAAATCTATACAAAAATTCAATGCGCATAAAAGGGCCTAAAATCTGGAACTCCCTGCCTGAAAACTCTAGAACTGCAGACACAACCTCCATTTTCAAAAGCACCGTTAAAAAACATCTTATCTCACTTACGCACCCAACCGGTAGTTAACCATACGAAAACTACTTTATCTTGCACATATCCACAGCAAAATACACTTATTGATATCTGTGATTCTCCTTAATTTGCACATTACTAACCACAGCAAAATACACTTATTGATATCTGTGATTCCGCTTAATTTGCACAGTTCCAACCAAAATTCTAATACAACTATTGCTCCATAATACTTAAGCTAGTCATAAGTTTGCCTAAGATACTCCAATATAGAATCTATATTATGCCAATATATCACCTTTATCATTAATATATAAACTAATTGCTAACTTTTATACTAATTGTTAAATTCTCAATGTTTAAATTCCAGTACCTAAATTTTGTAAACCTAACTACAATCTGTATATCCATTGTATAGCTATTGAGTAAGACCTATCATAAGACTGCCTGAAAAGCCTAGGCATACCTAGGCATATTATTGGCCATCTTGTAATATCAACTTTAATGTATAACTATAAGTACCCCCCACCTTGTATTACATGAAATAAAGGATTTGAATTTGAATTTGAATTTGAATCACAACTACTCAAACCCATTTTATTTGCAGAAGACACAACATATGTCTTCTCTCACCCAAATCCAGTTATACTGGCCAACACTGTTAATGCTGAATTACAGAAAATATCAACATGGATGACGACTAACAAGCTTACTCTCAATACTGACAAGACCTACTTCATTCAGTTTGGAAGCAAAGCCACAAATGTTCCACTTAACATAACGCTCAATGGTACACCCATCACAAGACTCACAGAGGGAAAATTCCTAGGAATCCACCTTGACAGTAGCCTTAAATTCCAAACACACATACAACAAATTTCCAAGAAAATCTCGAAGACAGTAGGCATATTATCAAAGATACGCTATTATGTACCTCAATCAGCTCTCCTTGCACTATATCATTCACTTATCTACCCGTATCTCACTTATGGAATCTGTGCATGGGGATCAACAACATTAAATCATCTTAGACCACTCATAACACAACAAAAGACCGCAGTCAGAATGATAACAAATTCCCACTATAGACAGCATACTCCACCAATATTCAAAACTCTAAAACTACTCACCGTAAAGAACATTCGTACTTACACTTGTGGCTATTACATATATAAAACTTACACTCTAATATAAACCCTCCGCTCAAAATTCCTCCTCACCAACTTTAATAGGACCCATGACCACAACACAAGACACAGATCACTTTCTGATATACCCAGTGTTCATATCAACCTATGTAAAAATTCTATGCACATAAGGCCCCAGAATCTGGAATTCATTACCAGTAAATATTAAGATAATCTTGTCTGAAAATCAATTTAGACTCAACTCAAAAACCACCTACTCACCCAAAACTAAGTGATCATACTATAAACTATTTTTGAAAAATGCTCATTATTACTTTCCTATACGATAATCTCAATTTTTAATAATATGTTACTATTATGTTACCCCTACTAATCAAAACTAAATACTCATATTATAAGTTAATGTCAAAATGCTCAATGTTATTTTCTTAAGATAATCTCAATTCCATATTACCATTCGAGAATCTAAACACCTGTAACAATCTAATATCATCATATAATAATTTAAACAGTAAAATTTCATCATATTGTAATTTTGAAAACAATTTTTAACTAGAATAAACTCAATAAATTTCTCTAATATTAAGTACATAGTCTTTAAGTTACTAGATTAAGCTGCCCCTAATGCCATGGCATGTCAGTGGCTCTCCTTGCACTCAATCTACATTGTAACTACCAATACCTATGTAATCTGCAATCTGCAATGAAATAAAATTTACTTTACTTTACTTTACTATGCATTCTGCCCCAGGCCCGGACTCATGGAACTCCGTGTTCATCAAGAACTGCAAGAAGCCACTGTCACATGCCTTCAGCATTCTATGGAGAGGGAGCATGGACACAGTGGTCATCCCTCTCTCACTGAAAACAACAGACATAGCCCCACTTACAAAGGTGGCAGTAAAACAATTGCAAAGAACTACAGAACGATAGCACTAACGTCCCATATCATAAAAATCTTTGAAAGGGTTCTAAGATGCAAGATCGCCAACCACCTAGATACCCATCAGTTACACAACCCAGGGGAACACGGGTTTAGAGCAGGTCGCTCCTGCCTGTCCCAGCTACTGAACCACTATGACAAGGTTCTGGATGCTGTAGAGGATAAACAAAATGTAGATGTAGTATACACAGACTTTGTGAAAGTCCCTGGACCCATTATGTACCTCTGTAATCTGTAAATACCTTTGTAACTTGTCATGATTGTGACCAGATCTACCTGAGTTCATTACCTTTGTAACTTGCTCAGCTATCAAAACTTTGGGGTCCATTCCCTGGAACCATTATGTACCTCTGCAATCTTTTGACTACCGCCCACAGGATGGGTATGGGTGCATAATAAAGGTATTAAACAAAAAAGGTGTAATAGCACACGAAATGCGTGATGAAGAAATAACAGGAAAAGTTGGTAGATAGATCTATAACTTCCTAAGAAATAGTAAACAGAGTAAAACCCGAGGCAGCTACGATGAAAGCTCTGTTCCACAAGGCACAGTACTGCTCTCATCCTATTCCTCATCCTCAAACTGACATAGACAGAGATGTAAGTCATAGCTCTGTGTCTTCCTTTGTGGATGACACTCAAATTGAAAGACAGTGACCTCCATTGAAGAAACCCCAAGACTCCAAGCGGACATCAGCCAAATCTTCAAATGGGCCACTCAAAACAATATGAAGTTCAATGAAGAGAAATTTCAACTACTCAGATAAGAAAACTTGAGGAAAATAAAACTGTATCAGGGTATACAACAAATTCTAACCATACAATAGAGCGAAAAAAAAATGTGAAGGACCTGGGAGTGATAATGTCAGAGAATCTCACCTTCAAAGACCACAACAATGTATCTACGCATCTGCTAGAAAATGACAGATGGATAATGAGAACCTTCAAAACTAGGGATGCCAAGCCCATGATGATTTTTTCAAGTTGCTTGTTCTCTCAGGCTGGAATACTGCTGTACACTAACTACCCCCATCAAGACTGGCGAAATTGCTGACCTGAGATTTACAAAGAACTTTCACGGCACACATAAGTACGGTAAAGCACCTAAATTACTGAGAACGATTGAATTCCCTTGATTTTTATTCCTGGAAGGCAGGCGAGAAAGATACATGATAATATACACTTGGAAAATCCTGAGGGATTAGTACCAAACTTGCACACGAAAATCACTCCCTATGAAAGCAAAAGACTCGAAAGGAGATGCAACATTTTCCCAGTGAAAAGCATGGGCGCCAGAGTATACTGAGAGACAAAAAACAATAAGTGTCCTGGCCCCAAGACTGTTCAACTACCTCCCAGCATAGTCAGTACCTGACCAGCCGGGCTTGTAGAGGAGCTAGCCAACCCTGTTAGCACATGTGGAACTACTGATAGTTCACCACCCATACCTATGCTCCACCTGAATTTGGGGATAAGTATGTCACTCCTCCCAATACACACATCAACAGTCAGACGGACACCACACATGTAACCCGCCTGGAAGCTGGAGATGAGTCAGATGCACAGGACCCACCCACAATGAATGATGAGGTAGTTATGTCACAGGCACCAACAAAGAGCAATGATTTAACCAAGGTACCTGTTAAGGTTATAGGTGTTAGACAAAGAACTAATTCAGAAGAGCCTTCCTCTGGAGAGGCATTTGATTCACCTGACCTTCCTTAAATTATAACAAACTTGCAGGAAAATTGAGCATCTTGAACAGATGCTGACAAGTTTAATAAATATATGTAGTCAAATGATGATCCTGAGTGCGTTGATGATGTCAAAAGTGCATCAACAATCTGGTCCAATTTCAAGCCATTTGTAAGAAAGAAGCCAATGACTCTTGGCTTCAAAACTTGCTTTGGAACTTGCTGCCAAAATGCCGAAAATGCTTAAAGACAAAGGTCCTGAAGATAAACATACAAACTATGCTATTTGCTCTAAGTGTCTGCACACTGTAGGCAAAGCATAATAGTCTTACCATCTTATGAACAAGAGATTGTAATAACTCACTACAATGGATAGATTACAAATTTTTCATGGAACATTGCTTCCATTAGGAAGCGGTTGCCTGACTTACATCATATTAGTGCAACCAAGAATATTGATGTCATCTGTTTGCAGGAATGTAGACTGAAAGAAGGAGTACCTCCACCAAAGTTGTCTGGATATGCAGCTTATAACTTAAGGTCAACCAACTGTTGTGTGATGTATGTCAGAAAGAACTTGCCACATTCACTCCTTACCTTGCAGAGTCGAGTAAACATGCAGTATCATGGTGTCAGAGTATACGCAGGCGACTTTTCCATAAACATTTTTAATCTTTATGTCCCAGCAAACCAGCTTCGACCTGATGCTTTACCAGATCGCATCAATAGTGAACCTACCTTCATACTTGGAGACTTTAATGCCAGACATAAGAATATTGGTGGGTCTATAACAAACACCAATGGAACTAAACTAGTGAAATTTCTAAATGAGCATGATAATGTTCGTATTGTAGGCACTACTGAGCCCACTCACATATATGGAGGCATACTAGAACTGTGCCTTGGATTTAATACATCATATACGATGCATGACTCTGTCATAGTTGATGATCTTCATCTGATCACTTCCCAAGACTCACAACTGTCAATCTTGA